>JAUUEB010040979.1:0-16371 GCA_032362205.1 Clione limacina
AGAGAGAGAGAGAGAGAGAGAGAGAGAGAGAGAGAGAGAGAGAGAGAGCTTCGAATTGCATAAAAATGTGTGTGTGTGTGTGTGTGTGTGTGTTTGCGTGCGTGCGTGCGTCCGTGTGTGTGTATGTGCGTGCGTGCGTGTTTGTGTAAGTGAGTGTGTTGGTAAAGTTATATAACGCTGCACAAATCGTTAAAGTCAAGCAGATGCATGATGTTTATGCCACAAGTCAGACTTTGAGTGTGAGCAAATGCCAAATGGTTGACTTACACAAGGTGAGCTTGGCATCAGCCTTGAATGAACAGTGGGGACTTTACCTGGGCTACAAACATAAACACTGTCAGGCGTCAGGTGAATAGATTTTCTTGTGCTCACAAGAATTAACCGAATAACAGATAGTTATAAAAATCGCTGTCAATCACGACCTTTGGATTTGTATTTCACAGTAAGATGATCTGTCACTGTAGGCCCAGGATACACACACTGTTCACATTATATACACCCAGAAAATATGTCTCACAAACCCATTTTGATACATTATCCACAATATACACTGCCAGAAATTGGGTTACTTTAGGCCCAACTTGATACATCAACTGTTTGCTAAATGTATACCTACATGTATTGTTCAACGGTTTAATGAAATTAACAATTTAGTTTTCTGTTTTTTGATATCTGACGTTGGTCCCAACAACCAGAGGAAGGTCAGGGTAAGTTGAATTTAGTAGGGGAAGGAATTTTTCTTTTTTAATTTTACCCTGTAGAAGCTTTTTACACATTGCGTCTTCAGTTCTCACATTACACCCTGCTTTGGCCTCTTATATTTCCCCTACAGTTCTTACATCACTGCAGTTCTTACATTTCACACAATTTAATTGCTATTTTTCAATGCTTCATCACAAAATTGTTTTTTCTAAGGCTATGATTTGTTTTTACGTTCATTATTCTTTGTAGTTTTATATTACTTCTAGGTGCCGCGATTGCCTGTTGAATATAAGGCGCGATGGCCCATTTGTAATACGCGATTGTCTACTGGATAAGGCGCGATGGACTATTGGATAAGGCGCGATGGAGTATTGGATAAGGCGCGATGGAGTATTGGATAAGGCGCGATGGATTATTGGATAAGGCGTGATGGATTATTGGATAAGGCGCGATTGCCTACTGGATAAGACGCGATGGACTATTGGATAAGGCACGATGGACTATTGGATAAGGCGCGGGACGAAACTTTGTGTGGTCTGCAAAAGCGCTATTGAATAATATAAACCATGTATTGGGGCAACGAAATCAACTATCAGGAATGGCACTTTCGTTATTTTGATGGCAAAGGTTTTATTTCTGTATCATTGACAGTATACGACTTTAAAACGTATAAGTATTTGGTGAATGAACAATGTTGTCAATATATTGCCCGTCATATGTGACTCAATACCCTTAACAACTTAGTTGAAAAAAGTAAAAGTTTTGAGTTGAGCAAGGCTTACAAGGGTTCTATCTAAATCTAGAAATGTTGGCCATAAATTTGTCGTTAAATGTGCAAATTGTGCACTCAAGCCCTGATAACCGAGAATGTCTGATGTTCTGTTATCTTGTTGATCTAAACTGTTTTTAATCTCCTCCTTTCCATCCACATGGACCCTAATGCTAGCCGAGTAAGCACATTTTGGCACCGGCTAAAGTATTTGGCTCAGTCTGTCTCCATCCATCCATTCTATTTGACCACCCTGGGACAAGGAGAGGCAATCGTGCCTCAGCAGCCGATGTTACTGGGAAATCGATGAAGTGTTTTGGCAAAAATCGTAGTGAATTCAGGGCCGTGTTGTTGCCATTGCTGATACAGATCTACCCGGCACTGTGCTGCTGATGGAGAGATCGATTTTCGACCTCCCACATGGGAAGGGTCATACTTAGGGAATTATGTCGACTAGGGAAATCTTATAATTTGGGGAAATGACTTGGCATTTGTATTGTTAGTTTTACAAGCCCGATAGGGGCTTTTAAGTGTGACAATAGAACGATATGTACCAACAGTACTCACATAATAGTAAGTCGTATTGAACTTAAACAAACTCGTAAACAGACTCATTTCTATTTTGGTTTTCATTTGCATAATCACAGACCTGGAAAAAGTCGGGGATCCTGTTCCTGGGATCCTAACTTCCAGAAAAATGTCTGGAATTTTGATTTGGTAGAAAATTTTAGGGTCAGTTCTTTCGCGTAACTTGACGTGAATCATAAAGGTTCTGTAACATTCTTTACCCAGATATCTTTTGTTTATTTCCTCTTCCTAAAAGTATGTTTGAGTCTTTTCTTTTAGTGAGATATTTTCTGCTAAATTCTTGATCCAGAAATTTTCTGTCAAATCCTTGGGGAAAATTTCTGTCAAAGTTTTCTATCTTTAAAATTTCTGTCAAATTTTCTGCCAAGAAAATTTCTGTCAAAGTATCATCTTATAAAAAAACTTCTGTCAGTTTTAATAGTTATACTTGATACAGAATACGTTTCATGAGTTCTTTAATTAGATATTTTCTGACAAATTCAAGATCCAGAAATTTTCTGTCAAATTCTTGATCCAGAGGCTTTACGAAGAGTCATTTGTTCAATCATCTTAAAACAGCATAAAAAGGTCTGCATTTCGCAGAAAATTTTGGCCATAAAATTAAGGATCCCAGAAAGGTTTGCATTTTTGTCCAGATCTGCATAATCAATTGTATTGTTATATTTGAGTTTAGTATAAGCAAAGGCCTTATGGATATTGTTATTATTCATATCATTATTACTTTTTAATTATGTTGCAATTTTGTTGAAAATGTATATGAACGACGAAGATAGGGTTTTAGAACCTGTGATTTGTCTGAATAGAAAGTATTTTAAAATTAGGTGAGTGCGGAACGTAGTTGGTTCTGATAATACTGAGGGCAGGACAAAAGAAAATGTAGTTGTAGACTTGTCTGATCTAGACAATCTCACAGTGGACAGGCAGAAGAGATGTTTGGTTGGATTATGTATAGGTGCCAAAACTAATGGGATATGTTGTGTCCGAAATCTGTAGCTTATGACCAGTTTACGTCCTCCCAGGGGGTTTAAAGCATCCTTTGAGTTTGGGGCGGTCACATGTCTAAAAAGTAATCTGCCAGTTTTGACCGTTGTCCATTCACCCCAGACATTGTTCGCTATTGTTGATGTTTTTGGCACATTTTGGTTTGTGAGGTTATAGTTGTTAGGTTCCCCCTTTTGTAAGCCTGTCTCCCCTTTACTTCCATGTATGTTGTTGTGTCCAGATATTCATTGGCGTACACATATCTATTGATACTGCCATTGATAAGGTAGATTTTTTTTTAATTAAGGAAAATTAACAAGATTTAAATTGTTTAATGGTTGACAATTTATTTATTTCGGTACAATCAAATATGGTATTGTTCAAACTAAAATTCAAAATTTTTTAAATTTTAAAACCAATGACTGTCACCAAAAATGTTGAATTATCGGGGTGCTATTGAGTATTTACTCACAAATCCAAGTCTATATATAGATTATATGTATACCTTTGTTGTTGGGGGCGGATGTAATTAGGCACGTATTACGAGAGTGTCTTCCCACTTCCCACCCCACCCCCTTCTCCCTACATTCTGGTCACCTTGAGGTTTTGTCCTTTAGATCAATAGAAAGCAGGTAAACCAGGTGTAAGACTTCAGTCAACTCATCATGGCCAAGTCGTATACACTTTCGGCGAAGCAAATCAGGAATATTTTCGATCGTAACAGTGAAGTTTATGTATGTGTTAACAATTTATTCTAAACTAGTCAGTTATCTGTTGAATTTTAATTCTACGATTTAAAACTTCACCATTTGGAGTCATCAATATTGTAATTAATGATATAGCTCTATTGTTCTATGTTTTTCCATCGTATGATGATGCTTTTTGTTAAGGGGTAAAGACCCTTTTCAATTTTATATTCTTTTACTTCAATGGATTATGTTACCTTCGTGAAACAGTTTCTTTGTGGAGTTTTGAGAAGACAAGTCTGGTAAATATGTCGTCTTTTAAGTCTACAACATCTGGAAATATATGGAAACATCATACACTTGATATATTTTGTGTGTTAATTGTTAACCGTTTGTTGACGGGATAATCTTTCATGTATTGATGGAGACGTTGAACACTTAGCAAAATTTGCAAACACAAATTGTAAACATTAAAAGCTGTCTGAGTTCTTTCATGTTTTATTGTGTTCGCGAGCATAACATGAAGATTAGTTGATCCTATGTTTTCAAAATGTGCTAACTGATGTACGATGTTTGATTATAATTATTTGAATTATACCAGAAGTTATCGTAGAATCTCAGGACTACATCACCCAAAACATTTCAGGATGTTTAACGGTTTACCTTCAACTTTTTACATTTGTCAAATATCTTACTTCAAAACCAATTTGGTCAACAGATTTCTTTTGAATTAAGCGTCACTCAATTTTTGTTGATGAATAGATGTTGTAATACTAATCTGCCGTGATTCCTATTTAACCAGTGATGGATGAGCTATGATTTTGTTCGTTAGATAAGTTTCTTTGTCTTTAAATGGAGAATGATTGACAAAATAGCACCCTCTCATATCCGTTTAAAAAAGAATAGCAATAGAAATTCATACATAAACACACAATTAAAAATGGAAAAATTTGACCCTAAGACGAGATAGATCGGAGTTGTGTGCCCTTTTTGCGATAAGATTGACGATGCACACTTTTCTTCGAGAGTATATTCCCAAACCTAGACAGAACCTTTGGTGAATATCTCATTTTCAAACGAGGGACATTGAATGAATAAATACAAAAAAGTGATTTATATGCAATTAATATTAGGTTGGAGAATGATATTCGAGATCCATACACCAATTTGAATGGCTTGTTCATATATTGTAATGCCTTAATCATACATACAATGCAAAGCTTTGTTCATACATTGTTATGTCTTGTTCATAATGACATTGTAATATCTTGCTCATACATCTATATACATTGTCTTGCCTTGTCTATACATATACTTTAATGTAATGTCTGCGTTTACTCTACTTGTTGTAGATCTCAATAGTTTCAGGGAGGTTCTTTTTTTGACACTTAAGCTTAGCGCCACATAATAAGCTTATTTTCGTGTGAGTATACTCACCCATTTTTGTGAGTAAACTCATCCATTTCGTGTGAGTAAACTCATCCATTCCTGTGAGTAAACTCATCCATTCCTGTGTTAACTCACCCATTTATTTTATCAGCTTTGGCGTAATTAAACATTGTTATGATTGTTACAATAATTATCACCATATCTCCAAGGTAAGGGTGCTGACCTGACTTTATCACTTACACAGAACTTGATTAGTCTGCCACTATAAGTAGCTCACTTCACTCAGAGTAATTATGTCTGTGCCCAATCAGTTGGCAAACTTACTTAATGTTTCCATCTTGAAGCGTAAATGTGCAGTAACCATCATTGATTGATGACTTTGTCTGTCTTCTCTCATCTTGAAGTACTTGCAACACTGATAATACCGCACATACTGCAAATACTGCAAATACTAACGTCTATTTGTGGGGTATTCCAGAGAAGAGATTGAGAAAGTACGGACACCACTTCATGGTTATTTCTATCATTTTGTGCTCTGAGGAGATACTATTTGACTTGTGATTCTTTTAATGTGGATTCACATTGATAACGTTGATGATTTCTGTGTGAATTAGGATGTAGCTATTCTTATATTTAGTAAATAATTCATGGACCAGTAGTTGTGTGGTTATTTTTTTTTTTATTACATACCAATGTATTACTGGCAGGCAAACGATAAAATTGTAAAACTGTACAGGCCTGAGGGTATGGCTTCTTTTCTGATAGAATAGAACTGAAGTCCTCTCCATAGGCAAAGTAAACTGTTGGATATGACTTTCTTTATTGGTCCTGTATTGTAGTATACTTGTCTTATGTCATAGCAATAAATATATTATATAGAGCTTAAATGACCTCTTTGAGTCGATAGCGCTGTAAAACCTTACATAAACAATATATTATAAAATTGTACATTCTTTGACGTTTTCATATAAATAGTATGTGTTTAACAAACTGAGTTGACATGAGCTTGGTATGTCCTTGGAATTCGGTTATCTTTCAAGCTTTCTTTATTTCACCCTTGCACTGTCTTATTTCTTTCATTTTAGATTTTTTGGTCCCTCTCTGACATGTGTTTATAAAGTTGAACCAAAGCTCAATTCCCCTCCTTGATAATACGTATATGATTATTGGTGGTTCTTTAATGCATTGTGTCATTATCTCACAGTCTGAAAGTATGTAAAGATTCAATTGATTGATTAACATAAATCATTTAGAGATAACCTTATACTTCACGTCACAGTTATTTATCTCACGTAAATATTGATTTTTGGTCTACATATTATTGGGTGATCCTGATTTGTCTCATTTGTCTCATGTGTCTCATTGGTTTGCCAATGTCATGTCGTGTTTCCTATAAAAATAATTATTTTATTACAAGGATAATTACAACTGCAAGGATTAAGTATGACGGTTATGACAACATCAGACATGGTAAGTGTGGCGGTTAGAGCAACTACAATGCAAGGATAATATAACGGTTAGAGCGACTACTGCAAGGATAAATATAACGGTTCAACAGTGGGCCAACTATCTATCTGTTCCTAAATTGCCGCGAAATACCAATTTGGCAAAATCCTTTTTCTGTGTGGAAATATTTGTAGTTTTTTTGTATTATCAATGTTGTCCTACAAGATATTATCTTTTCACATTTGATAAGACTGAATTAAATTTTTAACTGATGTAGACAAGAGTTTGTGTCAAATATTATTTCTTTAAAAACCCCAGAACAAAATGTAATTTTTTTTATGTAATATTTCTCATGGATGTTTGATAAGATAAAAAACTAGAAATATGTTTTATATCCTGTACTGGTCTTCTTTTTTACCTCACCGCTTCACCTGGTGTATAATGAATTACCCAACAGGTTTTCATATTTCCTTCTATCAGTCTACGCCCACCTTTAGTTTTAAATTTACTCACTTCTGGAATGCTCACTTGTGTCTGTGTTCTAAGTGTTAGTTTTGAGTTAAGTCAGTTATTATGACAAGATGTTGCTTGTTTACTAATACACTCTAAATCATCTTAATTAAAAGCACAAGTTCTAAAAGCACCACCCAGAATATGTAACGTTTTCACTGTGGAATCTTACTTTTAACGATTACTTTAGCCAGGTGTTCAATCTCAGACTTTTATTCGCTTTTCACAATGTATTATTTTCTTTGGTGTTTCTGATAGAAGATTGTCGATATTTGAATAACATCCTGGCATCAAAGGTTCTTCTTTATGTGAGATCGATGCTATGAATTATGTTTAGCAAAGTGTGTGCTTGATATTTTACTGTTTTTACGTTATTGTGGATTATCTGGAGATGAAATTTTAATTCTGAAGAACTGACGGATTTATAGAAGTTAATGTGTTTTCTGAAAGGATACAGTGACACATTATTTGTAATTTATCCAAGGTATTGCAAAGAGTCAGACAATGGCTCGTCGTCGCAGTCATTGGAGATTGGTATGAATACAAGTCGAATGTTTCATTTGTGTTTGTTTACTAATCGACTTGATATTATTATTAATCATTGATATAATAATTGTTTCTGTTGTTATGATTTGTTATGATTTTTATCTTTGCCTACTCCAAAATAAAGATAGAATACATTTAATGACAAAGTTATCATCATTCATCATGATAGAATGTTTTCCTGTCTCGTACTGAGACTCTCATGATAGAATGTTTCCGTTTTTGTTTGTTTATTGCAGTTTTGGTCAGTACTGGGGTATAGGATATGGGGTTTAAATTCCAGTCGCACAGGAAACAATTATATAAAGCTACTTTTTGTGTAAATATTTGAAACATATTCGTAGTAAAAACGATTTCCTTACATACAAAATGTTGTAAAAAGGGAAATCAAATCCTTGTTAAAAATTAAAATAATTTATAGTAACTGAATTGCACCATACAGTTTTTTGCTGCCCTTCTCCGTTGCGTCTATTCTACAAAAAAGAGAGATTCGTTGTATTTTCATGTCGTATATTTTTTAACAACGTGCTATAATAAGAATTTACCTTTACATACATATTTTCTCAATGAGATGTTATCTTAAAGCTTGCCTTACCTTACATCAATACTGTGTACATTAAGCCTTTAAAAAACATTACCTGATAAATTTAACGAAAAAATAAATTATGAATGAACGAACCATGATGTTTTCTAAAGTATTGCCAGATAACACAATACGACTCTTAACTCTTAACTCTCTTAACTCTCAATTCTGTGATTCCTATTAGTCGTTTTTTCTTCACCATGATGCGATCGAATTACGTTATCTTTATTTGACCCTCTATTTATTCCATCGCATATGACAGTAAGCTAATATTGTTTGATCATTAAGCAGTCAAAGCGCATTGAGACAAATGTTGTAATTATTTTTTTTATTATTTATCCTGTTATCAGACAACAAAACATCTAAAAGGAATGTCAATGACTCAACAATAACTGAGTCATAACGCTCGATAAACCAATAGTTTGATAAGTTATCTTGACTCGAACAAAAATCTAACCTTTTAGAATATTTCTCTCTTGTTAATGCATTTTCGCTTATTTCCACGCCAGATGTGATAGACTCTCTCTCTCTCTCTCTCTCTCTCTTTAAAAAAAAATTGAATTTAATTTAGTTTAATTTGTATTCATTTTCTTGATACACATTATATGCCTGCATGTTGATACTTCCTGACCTGAGGGTTGGAAAAACGAGATCGTGCATTTACTCTTTGTAAAAATATTTCGTTTTATATATATTCTTATATTCCAAGAACGAGCATGATTAAAGTATTAGTTATTGAGAAAACATGAGAGACGTATTGTTGTGTTAAAATCATGTATTGATCAAAATCCACCATTGGTGTTTTGCAATGACTTGTCTTACTTCTGCATGTTGGGTGTGTAATGCTGCTTGTCAAGGACAGATAGCCTTAACAATAAATACATGCAATTAAATTCTCTCTGGCATACGAGATGGCCCGAGTTAAAAACAATTCAGTGGACAGTGAAAAGTACTATAGACGGTCTGAAGCTCTTGATTAGGGATGTTAAACCACACAAACACACACACGTACAAACACATTCCCGTTATGGGGACATGATGCGCGTTGACCAGTGTTTCACCTGCCCTGTGATGTGTTCAAAGAGTAAATGACCCGTGATGACTTATGGATTAGTTGGATTGGTCGGCAGATCCACACATTCCTTGACCAATGGTGTTTTTAGAGTAGTTAATAGGCTGTCTAAATCGTACTATAGATTTACACTGTCATGGTGTCGACTTACTGTTTAGAGATATGGGAAGTATCACGTCAAATAAGATGTTGTATTAAAAGAGAAGATACTTACACTTAAAGGTGTTTTCGTCTCTTATTTCTTACCTTCAAAATCTAGATATGTCTTTTCTTCACACCTCCCTTTCACTTTCACCATTCCCATCTCGTCACTTTAACCCTCCCTCCACCTTTCCTGTCTGCGTTAATTTGTCTTAAGGCTCATGGCTTTTTAAACGATGCAGTTGTCTTAATGACTTTGGTTTATTCCAAAGCGCGAAGCGCGTGTTATCTCTCCGAGAAGGATGATTCAGTCAGTTGTTATTTGAGATTTTACATATGACCTAGACTTATCTGAACAGATCAATGACACATGTCACATGTCAGTGTCAATACGACCTTTGATTTACTTGTTATATTAAC
This sequence comes from Clione limacina, assembly GCA_032362205.1. Classification (NCBI taxonomy): domain Eukaryota; kingdom Metazoa; phylum Mollusca; class Gastropoda; order Pteropoda; family Clionidae; genus Clione; species Clione limacina. Next base: position 9,831 of record JAUUEB010040979.1, read on the forward strand.
TAGAATGACTTTAAAGGGCTTTCTTATGTGCGATATTAGTAAAATATGAGATTTTGACATAGTTTTTTTTTACCAAGCATTGTTGCTAGATTTATAAAGGGAACTTATATTTTACTTTAAGTTGATTGATCCCAATAATTTACTTAGTTTTAACCCATTTTAGGTCATAACTAAGGAATGCATATACAAATAGTGTATTCAAAACACGTTTGTGTGTTTTATCGGGGTGTGGGTGCACGGTTATCCTACCTGAGGACAGCTCATTTAACTTCATATGGAACATGCCACAATTTACCCTCATTAAATTGTATTGTCTGTGACCGTTATTTTGTGTGTTTCTTTCGGGGAAAAGTTTTCAAAAATCTCATTATAACGGTCGCATCGCAGATGATAGTTCCTCGGAAATCCACCCAGTGCCGTTTGTTAAACGCAACTAGCTGTTGGTTAGTTCCTTGGTCAATGTTATTTGAGGGAAATTTTTGTATCCCTACTAACAGCAAAATTAATCATTGGTCGTAATTAAGTGTCGTTGGTGGTGTGACGGAACTTTACTTTAAAAATGTAATCCCTCTGTAATGAAATGCCAGCCTCATCCCAATATCTGTGCATCAAAGTCCGTTATATACATGTCAAGGTCATCCCAGTGATCGATGTGGCCTATATTTAAAGATTACAAGTTGGGATACGGTCGACTGAAGTCTTATGAAACTCGCCTCAAAACAACATCGACGAATGGTTTGTGTTGACGATTTGAAAAGTTGACGATGCAAATGTTACGATTGTTTGTTTCTTTTAAACCTGTACCTCCTTCTGTAAACACGACATGCCGAGATAACCGGTCACTTTATGGATACAATTATCAATCAGAAATCGGCACGTCTCACCTGTTTGACCCAGTTATTGTGTTGACACCTGTCTTGCCCAGGTCACAGCGGCTACACACGTTAGCAAGCTTGTCTGTCCGGTGTGTTGTTTCATTGAGGTGGTCGTGTGTCACATTGCTGACTTGTTGTGTTGTTCTTTCTATGGAATACAAACATATTGTTATCTTTTGTGGATACAAAAGACATTGAAAACAATTCGTGGGGCCAAATTCCTCACTTCCTGGATAAAATTGTATCGAATTACTCGTTTGGACGGTTCGCTTGTTTTCATTTCTGTTTTTGGATAACGGATATCTGGTTCCGTGGCAGACTTTAAAATAGTAATGGTAAGCATTTTTAGGGATATTATTCTGACACTGTCCACTTCCTACGTTATAGTTTTATTTTGGTTGTTTTATTATTTGTTTTCTAGTTGTCTATTTTATAGTACATATTATTATTAAGTTACATATCATATTAAATTATGTCAAATCGGCACGACAACTGATGGTATGAGGTGACGGCTGGTGAGTGACATTTGTATCGATATCTGCTGGATGTCGCTAATAGTCAAGTAAAGACACTGTTTATTGTTGTCAGGGGAATTAATTGACTTTATTAACAATCACACTGCAGGTGGTAATACAGGCATATATTGTTTGTTTTATGCGAGTTTAGATCTTTCTAATTTGGACTAAGGCCTAATATTTTGTAGTTCGTCCTTCACCCTTTCTTTTTCTATGTTATGATAGCTTGCAACAAAATGGACCATTGTTAGAGTCAACTTAGTCTGTTTTAAGATGAAGACAAATATTCAGTCCAAAGTTTTGTCTACAGTGAAATCGGCGTGTTTTAAAGGTGAAATACAACAAGGTAAAGGGCAAAGTACTTTAGTCTGTTCCACCGAAAATACGAATTTTGCCCATAAACTTTTCTATTTATTGGATGGAATGAACCCAAGCCTTATGTAAATTGTCTTAACACATACATTTTTCAACACTGTAGGATACGTTTAAAGGGCATTTCCCCTGGATCGAAGGGCATTTTTATGGCTTCCTGAAGTTGAACCGTGCGAACTGGAGTTTTACAGATCACGCGATGTAGTGAATTTTTAATTAACAAGGTCAAGTATAGACCAACACTGACCTTTATGTTGTCCAAATATACCCTCCCTCCATTTCTTTCAGCCTTAAAAACTCTCTTGCCACCTATCTTTCTTTCGATCAAGTAGTTTCGAACTTTAGCGATATTGATTCTACTTTTCTCTTCACACACATCTTGCACTAAACATCGTCTAAAAATTAACATGTTTGAATTTATTTCATATTGAAACGCTATTCAATTTAACGCGGATTCGTAAAATTACGTAAAACTACACCATATGAACAGACAATAAACTGAGTAAAAACATATCTTGCAAAGGACGTATAGGACCGGGGGCTGGTGTTTTCGATATTGTTTCCAGACCCTCTAAACATAGCTCTTAAATGCACCTTAAAGCTTCCGTTTGAAAAAAAATAGCCACGACCCCCCTTAACAAAGTTGTAAAGTATACCATTTAGCTTCATTTTGAAAAAATTAACCATAGTATTCAGTATTCAAATATCACTTCTGTGCACATGGATAATGCTACACAAAGACAAGCAAATATGTATATATAATGAAATATATGATAACATGGACATTTGGGGACGGTAAAAATTCGGACAGCGAGCAAACATTCGGGCAAAATGTGCACATTCAAATTTTAGCCCGTACGTTTATGAGCTTGCATGGTGAACAAGTGATATGACAGTGAGCCTCGTGTATCCTCCTTTTGCATTGTCTGAATGGACTCTTGTGATCATGGCATTTGGGATTTCCCGCTCACGGAGGAAAATAAGATTAGCACAATAACCGTGTTTGCTGCGTCATGCTATTTCCTCACACATGTGTTGGAATGAACAATATAGACCTGTCGTATTTTCCCTTTGAGTTACTACGGTATTGGTAGTTAAGACAAATTGCAATATTGTGTCCCTCAAAATTCTAGGAAATCGACGCAGAAACAACGAAAATGTTATCAAAAAATAGGGTAGGTAGGTCGGACAATTTTATTTTTTTTAAAGTAAAAAATTGTGTTAAAATAGTCAAAATCAGTAAAAAGGTCGTTTTTTGGGAGTATGTTAAAAATGTCTAGGGTCGGTCGGGTAACCCTAACCAAACAACTATCTTCTTTTGGCCTAACAGATTTTTTATTGTTTTCTAAAACTTGTCGATGTCACATTTCATCGAAAAGACAATATCCGTTTCGATTGGCATTTGAATCTTTTTGATTTCAATATCCTGCAATATGTGTTTTCTTGGAAAAAGCTACTTCTTGGATTCTTCTTGGATAAAGTTGACAAAGTTTGACAAATGATTATAACTAGGTCACTTCAACTTTTCTTTACACCAGGCAAACTTTATGCAAGACTAAACTCTGTCGAAAGCAAAAATCGAATATTACGAGACGGATATAAGTACCATAACTTCTTCCCATAGGAAGGGCGACTTAACTACATATAGAAAATTGACAACAGAAATTGATCCTTAGACCAAATAAACTTGTTTGGTTAGGGTTACATGCCAACACAAATAGGGTAGGTAGGTCAGACAACTATATATATTTTTTTTTAGTCAAAAAGGGTGTTAAAATAGCCAAAATCGGTAAAAATATCGTGTTTTCCCGTAAAATATCCAAAATCGGTAAAAAGATCGTGTTTTCACGTTTTTTTAGAATGTTAAAAAAAGTCTTAAGTCGGGGCAATTTTCTATGGTCGGTCGGGTAACCCTCTAACCAAACAACTTTTTTCTTTTGGCCTAAGACAATAACAATACCGCGTGTCGGTAGATTAGGCCTCATGGGGGAGCTTACATAGAGAGGGTTCAGGTCTGATACAAATAATGAAATAGAGCCCCCGAAGTGAAGTATTATCAATGAATTATTGACAAAATAGGCCTTCTTGTCTCTTGACGTCTATTCTCGTTAATACTTACTAATGTGACATGCGATAATTGATCATGGTGGCGTTAGTTTGTTATGATTGATCAGAACATTTTAAGTCAAAGAGTTCAGTATCAACAACCTTTTAAAAGAGTAACAGATCACTTGTCATACGAGTATATGGTATTAGACAACTCCAGAGGTAATACACTCTGTTAGAAAGAAAATTGAATATAATTTAACTTTTTGAAAATTCTTTGTTGTCTTTGTATCAGAAATCGCGAATAACGTTTTGGATCAACATTTGCAATTTTGTGAATTATATTGTCTATATTTTGAAACTTGTATGTTTGAGCTTTGAGTCTCATCATATTTTAGGATTTTGGTCCTTTAGTTATGGTACCATTTTAGTAGCCACGTGTTGTGCTCTTTCAATCTGTCTTTAAAAGTTTGGATGTCATAATATTTGCATACGCCAGATGTGTTGTATAGTAAGTTGTATTATATGTTTTTGAAAACTTATCAATGTTGAGATGACTAAAACTACGCTTGATTAATCCAGTTATTGGGTTGGCTTTGTTTTAGACAATGCGTATGTGGTCGTTTGATGTGAGGTTTGGAGAAAAAGTGCCGTCCTTCTATGTGGTTGCTTTATTTTAGTTAATACTAAATTTTTGTCCATATTGTAATCAATCATGGGTTTTTGGTTCAATTTGATGTACTCAACTTGTGTCAACATTGCTCCCAGTAACCATTTTTCTCACCATTCATAGCGAGTCTTTTTGTGTCATCTGTAAAAATTGTGCAGACTCTCTGAATAATGTCTTTTAAATATTTATGAAAAATATAAATAATATGAGTCCAAGAAACTCCACTTATAACTTATGCAGGCTTTGAACGTGAGAATAGTACCCCGTCTATGTAGTAACTGCACCTACAATTATCGGATTCAAAATACGCCCGTATACCAGCTGAAAGGATATCCAATCCTTTTATACTCCTGCCTGCCAAACTTCCATCACACAAACCCCTGCCTGTCAAACTTCCTAAGCATACACATAATAAACAAAATTACTCGAAGATGACAAGGAAACATGCTTTTGAATAAGGTCACCGACATACAACTCGTATATGCTTAAGTTCACCGACCTCCAGGAAAAAATCGAAATTTAAGAAATACATCAACAGATTTATATATTAAAAAAGAGAAATATCAATCATGCCGCCTGCGTTTGTATGCTGAGAAACGAACAATTAAAATAACTCAGTCCCCGTTCGTCATTCGACCAAACCCGTTTTTTCACTGAGTACGAATCTATAAATAGACCCTTCAAAGCGAAACTCAAAGAAACTTGGATGTATAATACGGAAAGATTTAAGATTCTAGGTTCAAATGGTATGAAAGATTTCATTAGTTGAATAGTACTCGCTAACCCAGGCTAACCAATAACAAAAACACTGATTCTTTTGTTGGTAATCGGTTTTCTTAGTACACAAGAAATGACAAGTTCCTTCACTTGCTGACATGATATGAAGATTTAAAACAAAAACTTATTTCCAAAAATATATTAAACTTAAGGTTAAATGATTTAAAATAAAATAAAAAAGTGTTTGAGATAATACATTAGCATACTACATATCAGACGAAGAGTAAACAGTGTTTTGTTACTCATATCATGTGTGTACTCTATACCTATATGATGTTTGTTAAGAGTACATCTAAGCCAATTATTCACAGTGCTCATGTTACGCAGCTCCACATTAGCTCTAGAATTAATGCTAGAATGTCAACAAAGGTAACCAAGTGAATTATGCATTAACAGAATTAGTGGGGGTTTGTATCCTATTGTTAGAAGTATACTACGGGAAATAGTCTATACTATTAAACAGGTTTAATTAAATGTTTTTGTTTGTGTTCAGTGTTTGTGTATTTGAATATATGAGTTTAGATCACACCATCCTAAAATTTGTGTGAAAATGTTACATAATAATACGATGAGTGTATTTGACATTTGATCAACATGTGTAGACATTGTAACGATTGTGACGTTCGTCATGTAAAGGTCATGTGTCAGCGTACACGTTTGTAGCATTCAGCTTTTGTTATTTACAGAAAACGTACATATGGTTTATTTTGTTAGTTTTGCGTAGTTTGTTGAGTGTGCAGATACTTACCTTTTCAAATTGTAAAAGCAACAATACTATGCCAAGCGTTTGTCTCTCTAAATAATATATTTTTGTTTTACAATAACTGATGGAACATGGATTAGTTAGATTTACTTTTTATATTGACTGAAAAAATATCTTATCTTAATTTACCACACTATTTGTCAATGCATACCAAGAACGCTATGTGTTACACATACACGTGGTGTTCGGGAAATAATTGGATAAATGAAAGACTATGTAATTTACGTTATCAAGAAATAATTGAATGGGAAATTATAGAACACTGCACTGTCAGGCGTTAAGCTGCACAGCCCATGTTTGCACCCAAACTATATGTGTATATCCACTTTATGAAGGCCTTTTTTAATCAAGGCTTGGTTATTTTCGTGTATGTCTTTTTTCTGAATACACTTATTTAATGCATCTTTATAGGTGCTGGGCAAACAAGGAATTAATATCGTTCTATTATAGTCGGGGGGGAATGAGGGGTTTCTCTTCATCCCCCCCATGACTCAACCGGACTTGAATTTTATTGATCCTTAGG
>JAUUEB010041090.1:0-25716 GCA_032362205.1 Clione limacina
TGTGAAAAAATTTGACCAACAATATACAAACTTCTTAACTTTTATTCATACACACTCTCACAAATACAATTCAAAACGTATCCTTTTTAAAGATATAAAACATAAAAAATAAAATATTTAACATATAAATACATACATACATACATACAATATTTAACATATAAATATGTTAAATATTTTATGTTTTATATCTTTAAAAAGGATACGTTTTGAATTGTATTTGTGAGAGTGTGTATGAATAAAAGTTAGGAAGTTTGTATATTGTTGGTCAAATTTTTTCACATGGTTTTAAAATAAATCAAGTAACCTTATCATATTTTAGTACCCATATGTTTCGTATTTTAGTACCATGACCCCCCGGGCAGTTAGATGCTTTTATTGCGGGTTTCTTTATCTTATTTTATCCTGTCGTTTTTCTCTGTGAATCATATAATGCATTTATGCATATCTATGTCAGTCTACCATAACCTTATTGTACTTAAGGTTAATGTATACTACTTTATCAGCAGTCTATAAGAAAATTCTTTGGAGCATGTCATGTATCCCAGGTTTTGAGAAACACCAACAATGCGTGTATTTGTATAGGTATACCGAATTACTTTGTAGTTCCAATGTAAATATTTGTACTACTGTTGCAACTATTGTACACACGGGGCTTCTCTTGGCCTATTTCTGTAGTGATTTAATGAACATACCTCCGCTCACCTGTGGATAATTATACGAATTTTATATTCTATTTCATCATTATATTGACATCGCAAGTCATTGACGACGCTATGAACTAGTTGCAGCACCTCAAACTTTTAGGGTGCAATCAGACAATCGACTGGCCGCTCAGATGACCGAGTGGTTAAGGCGTCCACCTCTGCGCCGAAGATCGGGTGTTTGAATCCCGCCGGTTCATATCTTAAGACTTAAAAAGGGATATTAGCAACGGTCTAGCCTGGTATTTAGAGATTCGTGTTTAGACTGATCGGCTCGGTGTCAGTATACTCTGACAGGGTAGGATATACAAGTACTTATGTACTTTACGTCGTCTAAATGGCAGCACGTTAACTTGCTTGATTAATATCGTCACCGATATAACCTTCCATGTGTTGATGGAGACGTTAAACACCTAGAAAATTTGCACAAATTGACAGCCCACTGAAAGAAGCCTTCTGCTACTACTTCCACTACTGCTACTGCTACAGCTTCAACTACTGCTGATGCTATTGATACTGCTGCTACTAGATTTTCTCCTTGTTGTTGTATTTTTGTGCGTCATTTTAGATAGTTTCTTGTTCATGTTTTTCCCCTTAAATAAAGAGCGTCGTTTTCTTACTATCAATTTTACAATAATGAGGTCAAGGTTGCTTCTTGACAAGTTGTAATGAGGTAACAACAGACTTGGCGCCACAGAGTGTCTAGTTTCTTAATTATTTATCTCAGTCTGTTAATGTTTCAATAATAAAAGTTGGCGGAGACACATAATACGAGCCACTGTAAGTTCGAATCAAATTGCATCTGGTCGTATGAAATGAAGCTCGTGTCGCCTTGATCCTGTACGCACTGGTATGATATGTCCTAGGCCCATTCATTTTTCCTTGCTAGATTGAGTTGTGTTTTAATATATTTTTTTGATTGACGCACACTTTTAATTTTTCTAACCTTATTATTATATGAATGAATAAGTTGGGTTCTAGCATTTAGCTTACCCAGACCTTTGGCCTACCGCAATTTTAGACTACCAGACGATTTGTCAACACTTACCTTATCCCAAAATGTAACTCTAATAATCGTGTAGATACACGTCTGGTAAATACTAGGATTCTTGATTGGATTATAGACATATCATTTATTAGTCAAATTCTGTGGTTAGTCTATTTGTTTAATTATTTACACACATGGGAAGATGCAAAAGATACTTCGCTCTTTGTATGCTTTGGCTTCTGGCTATTGGAGTTATTTTACTTTGTTTGGCAGCAGTTGCATTTTGGAATCATCTCAATTCCCGACTTATCAATGCCCATGTCTACGATCTTGTCTGTCCGTTCCAATGTGTGTTGACTTGTTACTCGAACATGAGCGCTGTCTATCGTTACGTTTGTCAGTCTGAGACTCCTTCATGTTCGTTTGTGTGTATACTATGATAAATGATGATTGTGTCCGTGTCTGTCTGCCTATCTCCACCTAGTTGCAACCCTTACTACCTACCTGACAGGTTGTCAAGCCTCTTAAAATTTTGCTTAAGAATGAAATCTACTGCAACAAGTTGTTTATATAGTGTAGCCTTATTATGAAATGATCTGAATAAGCATAAACAACGAATACGATTTTTTGATATATACTCTATGGTTTAACGATGCGAATCAATAATATGCTATTGTTTTAATATTATTGATATTAAATGTGATTTAATGTGCAATGTTATTACATGTATTCCTTGTGCACCCAGTGGATTTTGAATATATAAAAACCTTGAACCTTGCTACTAGAAGTTGTTTGTTTAAAGTCATCTCAGTGCAAAACTCTATGTCTATGAATAATATGATGATAACCCGGAACGTCTTCCTTCGATTACGATTGAAGATATGAAGTCTGGCACGACTCTAAACCTTTTGACGTCACAGGTCAGACATTCCATCTTTTTCTTCGTGAGCAACTCATTGGGACCCTTTCACTATAAGTTTGTGCTGTGAGCGAAGGCGGGAACGGTGGGGAGTCAGGACGTAAAGACAGGCAATGATTGTTTGTATGGTCTAGTTACTTCCCTTACCCTGTACGTGAGTGAGTGAAGCACGCACACAAGTGTGTGAATGAGAGTATATATTCGGACGCTGGCAGATGATGCCATATGTTGATAGCAACTTTGAAACTCGGGATAATGTGATTAATTCTACTTTCAATATTGGATTATTTATGACTTAATCGAATTACATTTCTCTGTGTATGTGTGTATTTCGTCTGGCCTTAAAACGAACTGGATCATGTTTTTGAACGGATTTTAGTAGTAGTTTGATCGGATTTCAAAGATTCTTTAGATTCAGGTTTGTATTAACTGTTTATCTGAATGGACATGTATCCTTGTCATTGATTTCTCATTTTATAACAGAGGGGCACCATCGATATGGATATTTTTATTTTTGTTTATTGAGTTTATTGCCAATAATATATATTTTAAGTCAATAACCTGCTGTTTGTGAACGGCTACGGATTACGGTGATTATACTTTCAGCTATGATATGACAAACTGAACAATTTAAAATGATTAACAAACTGAACAATTTGAAATAATGGACTTTTCTCAAATTTAATCACCCTTCCTTTTGTAAATAGTTACATTTAATTCAATAAAAAATTGATTTTTGCGAGATCAGATCAATGCTCACTTGCTAGGTATTAGTATTAGTACGAAATAATGTACTCCGCCTACACCCCCCCCCCTTGAAAACGCTCAAGAGAACAACAATGACGAAGCACAATGTACAAAATTATCGATTTTATTTCTTATAATCAGTTTTCATTCAATTCATACGAGTCACACTTATAAACGGCCATTTATTTTTTGTGCCACTAGAGGCCATACAGTACAGTGCGTTATATTTGTAAAATAGATAAACAAATTGACGCAAATAGTTAAAAGTTAGAATGACAGCAATCACCAAAGGTATGCCGGCAAAATCGTCATTCCTGGTCGTTGAGGTTTTGATCAATATATTTATCAACGGATCTTTCAACTAACTCATTGCACACATTTCTAAAACGTATTGCCCGCATACTGTCAGCGTATCTTTGGGCAATCGTAATCATATGTATGCACTTTCTGACAGCAGCATTCTTTTTTATTCAAATACCAGGTAATGTACTTTTGTGTAATGATTAATGATAGAAAAATTCCTATTAATTTCTCAAGTGTTTGTCTTTATGAATGGGATTTTATTTTTGAGGAGTTATATAAAACGTCGTTGTATCGTCATTTGAGACGCTCTACGTCACTACTCAAATTGTTAAGACTTTTATTTCTAACTGTCATGATAAAATGTGACTTTAATAATGTATAAATAATTAACATCTTTGCCCATGCCTGCCTCTCAATTTTGACACTTTAACTTATCATTAATTACCTTATTTGACACCACTCGTCTTCATGGTTAAACTGAAGAAACATTTTCAAAACTTGTTTGACTTGTATTACCATCTTTTACCCACAACATGTCTGAATGGGTATACAGCTTCACACGTTCTAGTCCTACTTGTGTTTTCAGTAATTAGCTTATTTAGAGCATATGCGTTACTGTAAGTTGATCTCCTGCAACCGAATTCTGTATTTGTCCACGCCACTCACGAGAGAACATACAAAATAGAGGTAACTTCTAGAGGCAGGTGTAGAATTGTATTTAAAAGAGGTGGTGGGGTAGGGAAAAGTGCAAAAAGTGCGATATAACGAATGCCACGAATGTTCCATCCATGTTTGTTTACTCCGCGATGGCATACATATTTTTGGCTCGTACTCTTCTTGGAAATGAATATGACATTCCCGTCATTTACTAAGTGAATGAAGAAAGAAAAGCTTAATTGGAGACGTTTTCTTTTACAAGGTATAAGCTCTTCTTAGAGAGAAATAAACAGTGAAAGAAATAGTCAAAATGGTAGCCCTTGCTATTGGGGTGATACAGTCTTAGCCAATGTAGCCTCGTTGCCCCCATATGAAAAAAGCCATATATCCCATAAATAATCATTAATAATGTTTTTAAACCCAGTATTTTTGAAATAAACGTTTTCAAACATGCAGATACATTCTTTTTAAAAAGAAGGAAAAACGAGCTAGCTACATGTTGTTGTTGCTACCTCCCGCAAAAGTAACTTTTTATGACCCAAGCCCTTGTTTTGGACAACTCGTACAAACATGAGAGGGAGAACGAACAGGTCATCATGAGCATTTATCTCTGTTCTGTCTTGAAAGATTTACTTACTTACTTTAGGGTGGCATCTTGTCTTGAGGTTGCTGAGAAATTACACGCCACCGGTATCGATCTTGGGCTATTTGGGTGCATTCATGTAGAGTTGAGTCTGGGCTATTCCTTGATATTGCCAATTAATTTTGTTTTATGTCTGCCTCTGTACCCCTTCCCTTCCAGCCTTTTTATGTGACCAAAGAAGGTCATCTTTCTATTTTTGATTCTTTTAATGACTTCTCGTTCAGTGTGTATTATTTGTATTCTTTATTATGTTAAGCTTAGTATGGTCATTCGTCTCAAAAGCCACATTTCACAATCTTATATTCTATTTTGTAAAGAAGCTATTATTGTCCATGTTTCTGATCCGAATAGATGAAACAGAAAATATAAATAGCATCTAAAGAGACGAAGACGAAGCTTGAAAGACTAAAATTGTAATCAATAGTGTTTGAGTTTTACTGATTTTGATATTTTCAAAACTTCAAAGACAGGCTAACAGTCTTATTATAACGCATTGCCATGGTAGATGTTTGGAGTAATGTATTGGGAAATCATGGGTTAGTTTATTAATTTATTATCCATTTTATGGAATGCTGTAAGGCCGCCAAAGTGACCGAGTTGTGAGGGTGTCCGCCTCGGGACGGTACATCGAGTGATCGAATCACTAAGAATAGTAATTTAATCCGTGGTCCAACTTTTAACCCCATATTACGGAGTACTAGTTAATTACTGATTATGTTTTATATAGTCAATTTTATTATAGGGGCTCACTTTTCTCCAAACTGCGGTCGCTATATGTTGCAGAATAATTGAGACCCTGACATATTTACAAATGCAACATGAACTACATGGCTCGAGTGTATATATCTTAGCTCATATCAGAAAAATCAAACCCTCTATGGTTTACACATAGAGCAAGAGATATTGTTTGTTAGCTTAAACAAGGTCATAGCATTTCAATAACAAGACTTGGCACATGTTTATTATTATAATGATAAAGTCATGACTGTGTGTATAATAACCAGTGAAACAGGATGACAGAGATACCATAATACCTCTATTGAGATACATGTCATGGCTGTTCCGACCTAGATATGCTCACGATCTACATGAAGATGACTCACGTTACCTGGTGATTGTAGTTCTACCTCTGTCAAACATTATCCAGATCAGAAACATGTACAACGTAAACACTTTCTACCTTCATTGTTGTGACATTTGTTAACCCTATCCTGTCTTTCTTGACTTCCCCTTTATACTTTTTATTCTTTTATTTCTAAAGTGTGATTATCTAACATTTAAGGCTCTTTCTCAATAAATATCAAGACGAAGAGAGAGGTACCACATGCAAAGTGTGGATAAACAACTTTTTATCCTGACTGCTCCATTTGGGACTTTTCAAATAGTTTCTTCTTCTTCTTTTCTATTCCTTTGATCTTTACCCCTTTGTATCACGAATGTTTTTTTAGAAGACATTCTTACATGTAGTACAAGTGTCGCGACGAAAGATATGATGAAAGGAATGCGCTTATCATACTTTTTAGAATACCAATTTATAAGAAGCTATAGGGATGATGGTGAAGCCTTGTCCCTATTTCTCGATATACTGTTATTGAAAACCGACCTTTTTTCTCAAACCATATATATATGAATAAAGAAAATAGGAAATTACGTGTGTGTCTCTCATGATTGGGCGTAGGATCCTGAAATCTTGCACTGCTCAGAAGATTTTCTCAAATATTTTGAATATATGTAATCTTGTGCAGGGGTCCTTAAAGTGTGTCTCTAAAAGAAGTTTTTCTTTTCTTGCATTGATGCTCTTCTAGATACGCATTTTTGTCTGTTTATTTATTCCTTTGTTAATTTGGCAACATGCTGGGTTCACATCTTTTAATGTAATAATCTGAACATCTTGCATAAAGGCTCATCTTATAGTGTCCACTTTAAAGATATGTTCCAAATATTTTTACGACAGAGATGTATCCCCATTAAAAACTGTTGCCAAACCGATGAGCGTAGCACTCGCATAGCTTTTGCAACATGTAAGATGTTATGCTGACAAACATTAATGGTGATAAGTAATGCCAGTTATCTTAAGCCAGTCTGCCTATCAAATTATTATGTGACTAGAAGTTGGTTCTAGCAATGTCTACCTTCCTGTATATATATATATATTATATGTGATACATGGGCCTCGATTGGGGAGTTACTAAAACGCAAAGAAGTCTTAGAAATTAGACATGAGATTTGGAGAGCTGTCAGAAAGGGGAATTTGAGATGGAATAGATTGTTGAAGAATCAGAAAAAAATCCATTCCGGAAACTCAAGAAAGGGAAGTAAAGAAGACAAAAAAATGAATCCTAGATCTAGAAACAAGAAGGTAATTCGGATTCAAGTCAAAATAAAGCTAAGCAAAATTATTGGGCGTTAAAATTAAGGCTGTCAGGAAATGTTGAGCGTTAAAGTCATTAGCTTAAGACTTAAGATAAGTCTGTCGTCTCTCATCCAGTTTTGATACAGGTCTCTTTGTGTAGCCAAACTTTTTTTTGTGTTTTTAAGTGATAACCAAGGGAGCGTTACTTGGAATATTTTTTGTAAACAGGTTGAATGCTTATGAAATGAGAAATAACAGGTGGCCTTTCAAACACAAGAGCATATGCTCTACAACGAGTTGTTGCTTTCTTTAATCAATATATTATGTTAGAGCCATTATATAGTCTAGCTATTTCGATTTGTTTTTTCCAAGCGTGTTTATGTTATGAGTCATGTCATATTAAAACAGTATGTGGCTTATTGGTATGATCAAACATTGAATGGCAAGATATCATGTTATATGTACGCATGATCAAACCCAATTTCACTTTAGTTATGCTTCGTATCCTTGCTCTCACATGAGTCATTTAAAAAAATGTATATATGATGCAGAAATAACTTCCAAAATATGATGTACTTCAGATAATTATTCCAATGTTAGGTCGTTCGGCAGGTTATAATCGTTTTGTTTTTAATCATTATTATATCTAGAAAATACCAAACACCGGATCTTCAGTCTGACGTTTTGACTACTAGTACTAGGACAGCGCGCCGCATAGCAAGCTATTACATTTAAGCAATGGTATACAAACACCATTGCTATTGTTATTTAAACCGTTTTTTTCCCAGTGAGTGTATTCATTCTTTTTGTGCGGATATACACTATGCAACAATGAGGAGAAAAAGGGCAGTCGTTTTCTTCATCGGTAAAATAAAAAAATCAATCCATCTAGATTAGACTGATTATTTAGTACATATAAGACTATCTATCGTATAATTGTATTAATAAATAAATAAATAGTTAGTTTGCAGAAAATGTATCGATGTAAGAAGAGAGAATAAACTGTTATGATATTCCTTTGTTTACAAGTTGCGACACTTATACTAAACGCGTGGACGTCCGAGTGAGCATTATGTTACAGTGTTTACATTGACATTAATACGCGTTTGCTATGGTTTCAAGTACTCCTATCAATCTGAAAACAAGCTCATTGGATTTGTCTTGAAAACATGCACAAAAATCATTACTTTTTAAAACCCTTCTGTAGTTGATCATGAGTTATACTGAGAATACTACTCAAACGGCGTAATCATTCGAAAGTGGCATTTTTGTGTGATGGAAAACCATGATTACCGAATTGATCACTTAAAAGCTCTTCGGTTAGGCAACGATAGTTTTAAACAATGTGACCCTAATGATCTAGAACAAAATTCCCTTTAGTAACCTAACTAACAAAAGAATACGATATTAAATATTTGCACGACTTAGTCTAAAATAATGTTTATTTATGACTTGTATTAATACGCAAGGTGCAACAACAGTTGGATTGTTCAACACCTCAAGTACTACTCAGCATGTAGGATTGTTGGATCTACATCATTTTATATAACAATCCACGTTAAGTCCCTTTCAACACCAACAACGTTCACCAATAAAAAAGTACTCACAAAATAGTGACTTAACAGGTCAATACAAAAAGTGATTTTGTTGAAACCTTAAACCATGTAAACAACAAACAAAGCTTCGAGATGTAAAAATGTATTGAAGACTATTTCTAAGATATTGAAAAAACTGATCTTAATTTATCTTAATTCTTATTTATTATTATATAGTCTGTCTATGTTGACTCATAGCAAAATGTAGGCCATCACCTAATAGGTTGTCATTTAGAGATCTGTTTTAGCTCGTATTATTATTATCGATATTGTATCTCCATAGAGAAATAATTTGCTGGCCAAATCTATAACAACGTCCCTAGGTTTCTCTCCTATACACACACTCATGCAATCACGGTTATGCAATCTACACTTGTCCTGATAAAGATATTATTTTTGTATCGCTTCATATTATCTCTGTCAGAAAGCTGATTGATTATACAGTTAGATTTGAAACTTTTATTCCCATGACCTTCTATTTAACATTTCTCTGAAGTCAACAGATTTCACATCATCTAATCAGGAAGTTGACTTTTGATAAGGCCAATGGCTGCTAATTTGTTTTGATATAAAGAAACTATTTTAGTAGTATTTGTTTAAAGTAAATTAAAGGGACCTATGATTAAAATATATTTGATATATAATAGATTTATATTGTTCAAAGGATCTTTTGACAAACAATAAATGCTATTCAGATGGTCCATCCTTAGTTGTGGAAATATGATTTTGATACAGCTTTTATGAGTACGCCCTTTGGTGCCATAGTCTGAGTTTGGGTTTCTTTAGCTTACTACTAGTCTTACCAGTGCAACCAACGTCCTTCTAATGAATTTATGGATGTGTCATTTCATGGCTGAGAGTACATTGTTTGGAGTTTTTTTTGGCAGATAGCTACCCGGTGCGCCGGTGATGTATCTCGCTCGTCATACCATCGGCCTTGACATTCATAATCACACATGTACCTACTATTATAGGTTTTTAAAATCATGTTGCCCCAGACCCAAATGATCTGCTTAAGCGAAACTTGCACCTAGATTAAAAGACCATCTTGCGCATTACACCTGCCATGGAATGAACTTCGAGTATGACCTTAAAACTGTTGTATACACAATTTGTTTTGATTGATCCAAAAGAGATAGGAAATAATTAAGACACGACTGTAAAATGTGTCATTTGTCAAGGTAACAGCTTTTTTTTCTTTAAAAAGCCTCTTTACTTATTTTCTTTTTCTTTTTTGTTTGTGCAGGCAGTGACGCGCTCTCGGCGCCTAACAGCCCAGGCGCCATGCGTGACCTACAGGAGTTCCTGTCTGATGCAGAGCTTAGTGAGTACTACCCAGCACTATTGAGCCGCCTCAAAGTGAGCACTGTAGAGCACCTGAAGTATGTGCAAGAGGAGGATCTCGAGGATATCGGAATGACACGGCCAGAGATGAGGCGTCTCAAGAAATTCTATCGAAAGGAGTTTCCACAGGGGACTTTTAACAAAATACGCAAGGTAAGCACAGTGCTGCATCGCTATTGTAACAAATAGGAAGAATGTTTTCAAATCACATGGGGGCTGATCAATTATAGTGTTCAAATGATGACTTTTTGCTTGCAGAGATTTTATTTCCATTTATTGCAACAAATAAACATTGGTCAAGGCATGCACATGAATTCTTTACCTGTCATTCACTAATAGTTCTCTGAGTGTTCTGTTTCTGTTTGTTACATGTCACATCAGTTCCATTATGATTTTCATAGAGCCAGTGTTGTGTACACTTTTATAAGCCGGCTTGCAAACAATCAATTTTTGGATATTTAATCTTATTTGCAAGGCATTGTCAAGTTAAATATTTTTTGTTATGGGAATTTAAATTTTATAACCATATTTATTTTAGAAAGCAAATAAAATGTATTTGTTCTTGAACATTATGGAAGAAAGCTTATTCACTTACAGTCTTTGCTTTTTGAAGCATCATGGGAACATGATACTATCATTTCCTTTTTAAATGCATACCTTAAAACATAAACCTATGTTGTTTGTTTAGTAGCCGCTGATGTACAATGGTTTGTGTAAGAGTTAATTGGCATCTCTGATTATAACAAAGCTGCACAAGTGCAGATTTCACATGCCACAGTTTTGTGTGAATGGGGAGCACTGTTATCTAGGGATGTTTACGTTTTCTTTTAAGCTAAGTTTATCCCGGGGAGATAGCAGTTTGCTCAAATCATTAAGGAGGGCACATAATTATTTTACGTGGCTGTGGCTGAATCGTCTATTATCAAAAGAATGAATTTTAGTTTTTATCTTTGTGCGTGTTCTCTTATCAGCTTGATATAAATCAAAACAACCTTTGTTTGGGGAGGACAGTTCTGGCATTCAGACAGGCAGAGAGACTTGTACACTGTCAAAAATACCTGCTTTCAAACGTATAGACAGACACACAGATTGAATAAGACAGACGTCCATCCATTCAGACACACTTCAAGCCAATTATGTCGCCTCTTGTATTTAACCTGGATGTAGTCACACCGCTCCAGGGTCCATTCCTCTACCTCTCTGATCTTGAAGTGCCCTTAATTTTAAACCCCTTGAGAACTGAGTTTTACCTCAAGAGAATTCTTTGCCTAATTGTGTCTATGTATCTGTGTTGTATTCTACTTGGACGTTCATGGGACAAAAGATTCCATTCTTTATTGACAAGTCATTTTGCCAATCACGCCAGTTGCTTTGCTACAACGTCTATCTCTTTGTGTACTCATTGTTCACATGCTGTCGGTACTTAACATAGTTTTTAAGGAACCTGTAACCTTCAACTTTTTTCTGCAATTATCTTGAGCAAAAAATGTTCCAACCTGTTCCTTGTCTGTTTCCATGGATCATTTTCCCTGTAGTAAGCGTTCCATCCTTTGGTTGCTTTCTTTACTTTTGTTATTCATTTTATCTTGTCCTTCTGGCTTGTTTGTTGCCTCTTGTTTTTGTAATGCACCCCGAATGTATTTTGTTTTTCTAACAATGGTTTAGGTAGATAGAAAGATGTTTACAGATGATCAAACTAGGTTGATGATAGAAATGGTTCATTTGTTAAAAGAAAGTTTGAATTGAACATTTCTTGATTATATGTTGATTTTCATTAAGCATCGATCACCTAAAACATATAAATATAATCATTGGTGATGTGCTCTGTATATTATTTGTTTGCTATTTAACCTGTGACCTGTACCACCACTGCCTTGTGTGTGTGTAGATAGAGATATCAGAGGGGGTACTGGAACTTGACTTTCAACACCCACAAATCACAGGAATACGTTTCACATACTCTTTTGCAAAATGTAGAATTAGAATACTCATTGATCCTTTTATATTAGAAAAGTGGCCACCACAGACAAGTTTGATAATTAGAAAAATATCTCTTTGGTTAATGCTTAAACTGACCGTCAGTACAGGTGGCCGACACGACAAGTTGAACTAAATTTACCTAGTATCCAATTATATTATGATTATGGAACTTATTATAATATTTTGATTGATTTTGAAGATCATCTAATAAGCGCACTCATGATTTTTTGACAAAGTCAACCAAATTATAATTCACCGTTCAATATACGGAAATTCACTATTTTGTTACTGTATGCAACAAATTCACGAAAAAGTACATTTCCACTCACCAGCAAGCAATTTGTAACCACTGAATGCTGAGTGGAAAAGAAAGAAAGAAACAAACATAACTGTCCACTGATAGGAGAGAATATTTTACTCAGAGTATGTTATCACTTGACTACCCTAGTTTGCATTAGACGTGCACACTACACTATGTATTATTTGATGATTTATGGAAATGGTTGGACGTTCAGTGGGGGGGGGGGGGGAGGGGAGATGTCAGCAGAAATATGTATTAGAAATAAAAGGCTGCCCCATTCTACGTGACCAGGTCCAAAGTCTATTGCGTATGTTGTAATAAAGTCTCCCGACAGGAATAAAGCCTCATTACTTTATGTTCCGGTTTTGGTTCAGTGAAAAATGACCTCAGGTGGCACGGGGGGTCGTCCAGGCGTAAAGGATAGAGTACAGTCTGCACAGTCAAATGTACCTGGTTGTAACTGAACATTCCCGTATTTGATGTTGGCAAGTGTCCCCGTACAGCACAGGTGACCCAGGGTCACCCCGTAACTTAATCAACTTGGGCTTTTACCTTTGAGAGAATATCTTTCTGATACGACTTTTTACCATAACAAAAATATATAAACCAAAAAGGAAAATCGGCAGTTTGCACCAAAGCTGCCATTTCAGCTGAATGAAAATTATGTTTTTGAGTATTCGTCATATTAGCATACAAGAAAGTTCAAAACAAGAAATAATTGCGTTTTTATTTTTGAGAACAAAACGATTTTGTCGATATCTTTATAATTATGTTTATTTTTGTAAGCTATATGTTTTTAACAGATTTCGAAGAAAATGTATTATCGGATTATCGGTAAAACATGACCAAGGCTTGCCAACAATAGAGTTCGAGGTTTAGGTAAACCGGCGAGCATTAGAGTAAAAACACAATTCTATACTCTTTGGCCAAACATGAACCAAAGGCAAAAATTGCCCTGTTTCAACAGGAATTCCTGTTTTCCTCCTGACTTTTATATAAGCCCGGGCCACTTATCCTCTGCGTAAGCTCCCACTTGTTTGATCCTCAGTGATTTTGAAATGGAATTTTAATCCATTATAGATATTATGTTACTACTAAAGTATCTTATTAGTGACTTAGGAGTTAGTCCTCAATGAAAGAAATGAGGCCATCCCCTTGTTTGAATACCTATAAATATTAACAAGTGTACTTACATCGTCACGCTCTATATGCTAGGTAGGTACATATCGCTTGTTAAACGATGACAATCATCAAATTACGGTAATAGTGAGTTTGGTCTGAATAAAAAGAAGATAAACATTTCAAGTGTGTCTCAGATGTCACCACCGCCGTACTAAATAATTCATTTACTAAACAACATTGTTCCTATGGAAATCATATGGTAACAGCTGTTTGTGGAAAATAGACATCGCAGTATTTGCTTTATTTATTTGCTGTCGGAAAGGGTTTACATTTTCGAAGAACATGTTTTGGATGCTGTAACAAGTCATTCGGCACTGATGGGATTTGAACAAATGCAAAATATCATCATGTTCTCATCATTTTGTGGAATGGAATTCAGTAAATATTGTGTTCACCGAAACCTCCCCTTCGACGAAAATTTCACATCAACAAAAGGACTTTTCAGTCCCCGATTTTTTGTCTACAAAAACAATGTAAAAAAGGCGTTTCTATTAAATGAACCCACAACCCGATTCCAATAGTTAGTTCGCACTTGGTTATATATGAGATGATCCATGCACGTTAGTTAGTTAGTTAATTCTTTTCTCTAAAATTGGATTTTTTCCGATGTTAGCTATGAAACAACTTCGACGAAATTCTGTATTCAACGAAAAAAGAGCTAGACCCGATAGTTTCGCTAAAAGTCCTAGCTACTGTACATGTCTAGGAATGGTGTCCAGAAACCATTTGGAGTAATTGCTAAAGCTTTAAGAATAAGATGTAACAATTTACAAGGTTGATGTTATTTATTCGAACATCAACCTTGTAACATAAATGGATGGACTAAACCATATCATGCACCCAAGTTATTGCACAATCGATTACACGCTCTCACTCACATCACATTGTACATCGATTTGTCCATTACATTCTTTCGCCTACTCATTCAAAAGATGTAAACGAGTTAAAAATGCAAATATTAAAGTGTGTTTGTTGATTTATAGTATTGCCTTTCCGACATATAAGCGTGCAATCATTGATTTTCAACAATAAAAAAATTCCATACTTGAAATGTTACCACCATCTGTTGTCATATTACAATGATTTTTGTAGATGAATCGTTGACGTGCTTTTATGCTTAGTCACTCTCTTGAGCCAATGATATCTCACCGAATTTCCTTTTCATCATATCATAAGTATACGATAAGCGATAATAGGTTTTTACAACAGTCAAGATGTTGGTCGTTATCACTGCTGTTACTCAGTGAACAACTAGTTTTATCGATTATCTTAGATGAACTTGAGTTTTGTTTGTTGTGATAACATTATAACAGTTTTACATGATACACTGAAGTAAGATTAACAAATGATACGGGGGTAATTTATTTTATAGAAGTGTATTTGTTTAGGATAAATTCATGATACTTAATATGTTTTGCAAAATCAATAGTTCAGACTAATTTTATTTTCACGTAAAGGGCTCGTGATGGCGGAATCAATTGCAACGTTTTGCTATTTTACGACACATAGCTTTGTTATTGTTACTCTTGGTTTTGTAAAAAAGGAGACATGCAACTTTTTTTGGGGACATAAAAATTGTATTGGCCATTTCCACATTGTGTAACTTATAAAGGCAACATATTTTTTATATCTGTGATATTTTTTAACTAACAGTTAATAATTGTTGGCGACGATCTGGAGTCATCGTGCACTGGAGCCAATGACCTTCACTTTTCCGATGCCTGCCAGATATAACGGTGTTTAACCTTTATGTGATTATATCTGCAGTTATTTAAATTCCAATCTGAGCATAAATTGATCTGGACACGGCACGAGCCGCCTCTGTTCCCTCATTAAATGCGGAGCGTGTACATCTGGCTCTTTTTGTTTAAAGGTCAACCTCCAGGCTTCCTGTGTTGACATACTCACTAGGCAGTAGGCAGGTTGATTAGACTGATTATTGAGATCAGATAGCTGGTGATTGTGAGTAAATGTAAAAGATGGGTTTGTACATGGGAAGTTATGTGAAAGGATGGAAAAATATGAGTGATTTTTATAAAAGGCACTTTGCTGTCTGATGACTCGTTCTTAGTAAAGCTGATATATTGATTTCATTGTTTAATTATGTTCCAAGACTGTGTCTTTGGAAAGTTAGGTTGAAGTGAAAATGACGGATGGGGTTTGTGTATCACTGATAGATTTTAAAATAAATTTCTGATAGTGTTTGTGATGTTAGAAATATGTTAAGAGTTTCGCTTTGATGGTAAGTGGTCTCTTCTCTATGCCATTACACATTTTTTTAAACGGCTATTGATAATAATAATAATAATAATGGAGGGGGGGGGGGCAGGGAAAGATGATCGAGCGAGAAAGAGAGAATGTGATATATAGAGATATACATGGAGGGGGGGGGATATAGGAGAGGGGTCATGATGACCCCAGACATAAAGTCATGACCCAAGCAGGTGTCAGTGTAGACTTCGGTTTCCTGCCGTTGTCATTTTGTCATCTGTCAGTCACGTACCTATATTTCATGTGTCAACAGTCAACACGAATGTCAAAATAACCCACTACTTTCATTGAGAGAGACAGAAAAATAGAGATGTATATATATGGGAGAGTTGGTGAAAGATAGGGAGGGAAGAAGAGATAGGAAAGGAGGGAAGAAGAGATAGGAAAGGAGGGAAGAAGAGATAGGAAAGGAGGGAGGAAGAGATAAGGAGGAACGAAGGGAGGGAGAGAAAGAGGGGGAGGGGTCATGATGACCCCATATATAAAGTCATGACCCTAGTAGTTGTCATTTTGCTATCTTCTGTCAGTCACGTACCTATGTTTAATGTGTCAACACAAATGTTAAAATGACCCACAACTTATCCTAGAGAGACAGACATACAGAGAGAGAGACAGAGAGACAGAGAGGGAGGGAGGGATAGAAAGGGATATAAATGGGGAGATAGAGGTGGGGAGAGACGTATACCGAGGGAGAGAGATTAGGGAGAGACGTATACTGAGGGAGAGAGATTGGGAAGGAAAATCTCTATGGCTGTCTGGCGAATCACCTTCATAATCGATGCCGGAATGTTCATCTGACGAACGAGAAGAAGAAGAACAAAAGGAAGGAAAAGAAAGCGAGGAAGAGATAGTGTGGGAGATATAGTTCGGGTGAGCGGGTCATGATGACCCCAGACATAAGTTATGTTTACTGAAGTTGTCATTGAGCAGTTTTCTGTCAGACACGTGCCTATATAAATTTGTCGCTACAAATGTCTTTTTAGGGAGAGGAATGGGGTGAGGGGGGGGGGGGGGGAGAGTCTAATGCGAGGATTCGCCCATGGACAAACGTATTCCTCGTTAGAGATGGCAAATGGGCGTATGAAGAGGTGACTGTCGTGGAAGAGTGAACCCAAGTAAATTGCCTTCGGTGGTTTTTAACCAATCATTAGATTGATCGATGACATGATTTTTGTGTGTCCCTTGTAAGACAGACGACATGCCTGGCGATTTTGAAACTGATGGTGATTGTGTTATTCATTAATTAATTGATACCGTTTAAATATATTTCCTTCTATAATACTGTATTTCAGCAGGTTCAATTGTTATTTTTTAGACTTTTCTATTTTTTGGCTTTAAAAGCAAACGCGGAAGCTATATACTTGTAAAATCCGTTAGAGACAGAATACCAGAGACAAGGGGGGGGGGGGGGTATATAATCACCTGTCGAGCCATATATTGTATATTGTAGCTTCTCTGATGAGTCAGAGTGAACGCTCAATGTAATAATACATTTAATACACGTGCGTTGAATTAGTTTGTTCGTTGCTGTCCTGTTTTGAATTATGGATATAATATCATAATCTACGTAAATACATCCTGATATTATCGCGGCCAATTTTGCCTCGGTCTGACATCGCAAATAGCATCGTCTGGGATATACTTTACTTCAATTAGATTAAACCATACTTTCCCCCCAGTATTCTAACCTTTTTCATGAATTCAAAGCTAGCAGCGTCTCTGAATTTACATCTAACGCACCCGCATCCTTATCTGCGTTATCATGTATACGTTTGCCTTTATTTTATCTGGAACCAACGCTAAAAAGTTGGGTGTGGAAAACAAAATTGATATAGATGTATATACGTATGTGTTAAAAGCACGTTGAGTCGAGTGGGAGGGCTAGTTAGTTAAGTAATTCACATAACGGTTATTCGCCTTGTAGACCTGGGATGTGTTATGTTGGTGTTTTGTTGATGTTGTGTTGATGGTTTGACATGGTAGCCAGTTCTCAAGATCATTTCATCGTGTCGCTCAGTGTAGGGGATGTGTCTGTTTATCCTGACACGTTTTGTTAGCCTCTTGGCTCTCTTTGTTTTAGTTAGTATGTGGACCCTTATCAGTGGGTTATCCGGCACTCACTGATTCTGGATTTTGTTAACGTTTTCTTGTCGGCGTTACCAGAAGTCCTCTATAGTTCTCCTACGTTACTACCATGTTTTGACACTTTGGTGTCGTCTTTTCTACCATGTTTTGACACTTACTTGTCGGAGGTACTACCATGTTTTGTCGCCGGGATTATTGTTGTGGGTGTCATTTCTGACGTTGTCACAGTGTTTGTGTGTTTTAGGAATTTCTCGTTTTTCAAGGAGGATATTTTCACATCATTATAATGTGCTCTATAGATGATTTGTTTGATTTTGGTTATGGGCTTAAGGGTATACACACAATCCGCGGACGGTTTCTCATATTAGCAATATTTGAGTTAGTAACATAAATAAGAGCTTTCCCATCCTTTTAAAGCGGATCGTTGCTGTATATTATTGATCATACTGAGTTAAAGTCAGTGGGATATTGTTCACTGTTGTGTGCCTTATTTTAGCCCAACGTAGCACAGGCCAAACAGTGTTAAAATTGTATGAAATATTTAATTCGTATTATCACTTGCTGATTGAAAAATTCAATTAAAAAAACGAAATCTAAAGAAATCGATTAAATTTATTGTTCGACTTTTTTCAAAAATATCAAAAGTGTTTTAAACAATACATTAGCATTCCACTGAATTTTTTGTAAAATTCCTGGTGAATATTGATTTCCGAAGTACAAATTTGCAGATCGACAAAATAAATCAAGATCTATGGATTGGGACTAATTTGAGCTAAATGTGTACATATAAGACGAAGGAGATTCAAGATTGGAGGTAGATTCATGGATACATGCAAAGGATTTTACTTTTTTTTAAATTTGAGTTTGATCAGTGTGTTATACTACATTCCAATTGTAGAATTCCCCATTTCCAATTATTTCTTTAACACAGCTGTCAAATGAAATGTATGTGAAAACTATTACGCTTCAGGAATTGTGCACATATATGCAGTAATGATAATATAGAAATGAATATCTTTAAAGGTACATCCATGGTAGGGTAATGATTGTTCGTGAGCCTAAGAAATAATCAGCAGTGCGCGAGTGGGTACAAAGCAGAAGTGATGACTATTCCAGTCACCGATAGATAAGATATTGTATACATGTATCTTACTGTTTCCATGCCGTAGTTAAATTCCTGCCTAGACAGTGATACACACGGCATCTTTCCTTATCTGTGCACACACTATAATGGTCTGGTGTACGTACGGCTATTGATCGGAATGTTTATGCCAGGAAAAAGTTTCGGATTTTTTAAAAACTTTAAGATCATTTTTAGTCTGATATGAAAAACAGTGAAAGTCGAGCTTCTGTAGTTAATAACGTGCTGGAATGTTTAAAAATAAATAAAGAATAGCATGCCGCATCTATGTAATATATACAATTTCGTAGTCAAAATATGCTAACAATTTTGTCCAATTTGATGCAGTTCCACTTGGTTCTTCACACCCTTACATAATGTCATTGTGACAAAGCTCTACGAGTAATTTAGCGTATCTCGTACGTCACCAGTCTGTGTCCATGTTTTATTGTTGTTCCAGTGGAATGTAAGTGTAGTAATCCCACAGCAAAACGTGTCTAATGATATGTTCCTCTTGTATGTCAGGACGTGTGGAGCAGAGGACAAATGACATACCTGATACACATTGTCACTACAGGATATCAGTCGTTAAACGTGCTGCATATTGTGTTTCCAACTTCATTGAAGTTTGTATTCGTGACCGGATTATTTTTCATTTGTTATCAATATTGCGTGTGCAATCAGTTGTAAGAATAGATGACTCATAAATTGTTCAATTGGAATAGAGCCAAGCTGTGTGTGATGTTAAATAAAATTCCATGTTAAAATGGGCTAGCAGTATTTTTATGAATAGGAAAAGGAGTTGGAGATGCAAACTGCGAAAGCTCAGAAAGTAGATAACGTTTATTGCGGTTTAGATCTGTGCTTTTTTCGCAATGTTGGATAATTCGAGATTATGTCACTAGGTGGTAAAATTCGAGATGTTGTCACGAGGTGGTAAATTCGAGATATTGTCACGAGGTGGTAAAGTTCGAGATATTGTCACGAGGTGGTAAAATTCGAGATATTGTCACGAGGTGGTAAAATTCCAGATATTGTCACGAGGTGGTAAAATTCGAGATGTTGTCACGAGCTGGTAAAATTCGAGATATTGTCACGAGGTGGTAAAATTCGAGATGTTGTCACGAGGTGGTAAAGTTCGAGATATTGCGGGTTATCCGTATGGTATGCAGACGCGCTACCTACTTAGCTACAGAGATCAGCTATGAGCCCTACTACAGATGTTTAACAGAAACACAAATTTAAAAGTTAAGAATTGATTCGTAACTCGACTTGAACTCAGATGTAAATGTTTTATATTGACATCAATTACCCTTTTTTGCAACGGTAAAACTTCTTTCCTTTGTTATTAACTTTTCATTTTTTAGGACAACCATTGATTTGTCTTTTGGTTTTAATGACCTATTTAGTGCATTGTCCCAGTCAAAAAGATAGTGATCATTCTGTGTTGTGAAGGTAACTGGAGTTATTTAACTAACAACAAAAGGCTTTAGGACCCTTTATTATCATTTAGTTACCAGAGCATGTAATTTGACGGAATGCTAAGTCATTAGTCTGTTCATCCGTGGATGCCATATGTTTAGTGTAAGCACTAAGCACATATTATATTATAATTCTTTTGATTTTTATTTTTTTTTTATTTTTATTAATTCTCTGCATTCTTGTTACTTTTATCAATAATACGTAGAGTGACAGAGAGTCAACCAGGCTTAAATACGTAATGAAATACTGTTTTAACAAATTGTTAGCCTCTAACGCTCAATAAAAAGTATCTTATTTGGTACATTTTGTTTACCTCCCTTAATATTATAAATGAAATCGTACCTTTTTATCCTACCGAGATTTTTTTCGTATGCCTTAAAATTATTATATTTGGAGATAAAACCCAATTATGAATCTGGCGGTCGTTTCGGGGTTTCCACTGTCCTATACAGCTATTCGTGGACTGGTGTCTTAGTTGTCCTCATCTGTTTCTTTCTGTTTTGAAGGATGTGCTCTGTTGTCTATATGGCTTCTTTCACGAGCAGTTTGGGGATTGTACAAGTTTACAGTGTACATACATATCTGTTGATTTAGTCTATTTTGTCTCAGTACTAGATGATGACTTGTTTTTGTCTTGACAGTTATTGATAGTTTGTCTGATGTAAAGGCGACTTGTGAAAGAATATGATAATGGTGGTTTCTATCTCTTCGTACGTAGCACTAGATATTGGCTACTCTTCCTCTGCGCCAGTCTTTTCTTATACTTATATGTCTTCTTCTTCGGTTCCTGGGATACTTCAATGGGCTCGGATCTACTGCAGCACTAATCTGATTCACTGTACTTTTTCAAGGCTGATTGTAGGGACGGAATTGTTCCTGTATATAAGGATTCCAATATTGACATCTGTGAGGAAAGCAACTTGCCTTCTGTGTTTGGATTTTTCCTATATGGTACTGTGTTTGCTGCAAGGAGTAGCGCTTCTATCTCCTATCTTGTAGTTTGTTTGTACAGTTAACACATGTAGGGTGATCTGATCAGTAGTCTGTTTGTTTCTCTCTGGTGTTGAATGAGAACTCCTGTTGATCCTCTGCTAGGACAATATTTGTAGCAGAACCATCTTGCTACAGAAACTAAAGCACAACCTCCTCCAATGCATACACAGATATTTGTTTATTTCCCGCAAATACATGTGCATTATACACTGCTTTAAGAAACCAAACATCTCAAGCAGAACACCACCTCAAGTAGACGAGATACAGATATAATTTTTGATTCTTTCACGTCTTTTATCTTATCCACTATCTTGCCTTTCTCTTTATCGATATCCATCCTCCTCCCTCACCACCCTCTTCTCTCTGTTCTTTCTTCGGTTACGCTTAAATAAACACAAGGCGTAGTGTAGAACCGATTTATGTTTAATAAATTAAAAATCAATTGTTTATTTAAGATTACTTTAGTCCAAAATGGCCTGTTTAAGCTGTTAAAATATTCGTTGTTTGGAAAGTTGTCTGATATCTCTTTGTATGTTAATTCATAAGCTGCGTCGAATTTTGGTCAAACATTGATATTAGACTCACAATACAAAATTGTATAGCATTTTTTGCTTGAATGGATGTAAAGTACAATTTGACCTAGAAAGCTCTGATACCAAACCGTAAAATAATGGCAAATGTGACATCTGTTGCGGGGTTGTGGAGATAAGTCATCTAAAATACTCGCTATCAACAGATACAGAAAACCAAATATCAGCTTAGACGAATTATCCTATTTGTGTACGCATGAGATACACTTATAAAAAATAGATGTATGCTCCAGTGCATAAGTGCATTTTTTGTTTACTTACTTTAAACAAAAAATGCACTTATGCACTGGAGCATACATCTCTTTTTTCACTCAAGGTAAATAGGATAATTTCTTAAGTTTCAGATGGCACGCTCAAAAGAAAGCTCATTTTTGTCCCATCGCTTCTCATGCGAAACAATTTTTATTTTATTATTTTAAAGAGGCAGTTGATATGTTAATTCATGTCTAGCCAGTATGACGCGAGGCTGATAGGCCTAGTGTTTTTGTAAACTATAGAATATACAATCGATTGTTGGTGATCATGAACCAGAAGCTCTCTGCTCAATTATTATTGTTTGTTCCATTTAAAAGAATTGAAAGATATTCAGACAAAAATGATAATACATGTCTTTGAAGCCTGTCATGCAAGATATTTATCACTTCGTTTTTGTGTGTAATGTAGACGTCTAACTCATTTTTCGTGACTCACCATATTTCTCCATACACCAGGTGTGCCACCACAGTTACCTTGTTGTGAAGACCATCGCCTCGCACACAGAAAGGCGCCGGTTCAAACCGGGTAATTCATAACCCTTTAAAAAAATGTAGTGGTTTCAGTATCAGTGATACATGCTAAGACTGGTCGTTCCGTTGATAATGTACTATGATTGAGTAGGATAAACAAGCCGTACATTACATCACTTCACATCATTCTTTTCATAAAAAGTATGTACAACCGGCGTGCCGTCGCGGATACATTTACTGATAGAGAAATAAGAACATTCTCTCAGATTCCCTCTTTTCGTTGATCTGATTGGTTATTTATTTTTTTCCTTGTTGTTGTTTGAAAAGTCTTGTTTTCTTATGAGATTGTCTTCACAATTTTGTCACCCGAGATATTTTTTTTTTTGAAATTACCGATATCTTTCGAATCTTATACATCTTCCTATCTTTACAATTACTTTACGTAGGGGTTCACCTTTTGTCATTATTGAAAAATCCACATATATCCTTAGATTCAACAAATTTGCAGCGAAATGTGACGGAAGTTTCGAGACTGAAATAACTAGTTCTTCATGGTTTAATTATTGGTCTTCAGGATTTCCCCATCACACACCTTTTCTTGATAGGAATGTTCTAAATAACCCTGTAGGAAGGACACTTCTGGACTGATAAAAATACTGCATGAAAGTAAATGTGGTAAATTGATGGCCTGTTGCTGTTAGTGATCTTACCATTAAACCCCAGGAATCTCTTTTATGGCATTTTTTGACGTCATGCAAATCTACAAGGGAGTTCTTGTGGTCGAGGGTACATGTGGATAAGAGCAGCCTGGAATGTAGAGGACAATTGAAATTGTTTATCACATATGACTCATGATCAATGACCCTTTATCTGTTGCGTTTAGTCAAGGAAATAGGAACACGTTTAAACAATATATTAATCTGCTTTAGTAGACTTCTTAGGATGAATCATAACTCTTGACCTCTTAACCTTTTCGTTATCAGTCTATGCTGTAATAGTTATCTTGTTTAGGATGTATCATTTATAACTTGGTTAATGCCTTTCGAATGATATGCCATCATGACCACTGTTGTTTTTTAAATTTCGATGGGACTGTATCATTTAAACACACTAAGTCACATATTTGTTATATCACACTTAAACGATACTTAAAACAAAATATTACTGATACAACATTAGTTATTCCGTTTGTTTAATCCCTTTCGAATGATATTAAATCGTGAACCTGTTTCATTGCTACGATATTGTATCGTATTTTGTGAGTCATATTTTGGTTAAAGCACACTTCATTAATACTTAACACAATGTTACTGATAAAACATTAGATATTTAGGTAGTTGTAAATGTCAAGGATAGTTTGAACCCTCATTGTTCAAGTTTTTGCTGATTCAATACGTAGTCGGTTTTGTTTTTACCGGCTTTTTTCTTTTTCGTGCACATGTGTACCTGGTGTCCACTAAAGAAGTTACCTTAAATAAATGTTTATAAATTTGCTATTTTTGCACCTAATTAGCTCCAAAGTTGACAGGAAGTAAGATAATTTATAAGGAATTTCTGAGTTTGCACGTTATTTATGTTATACACAATTATTGTTCAGTGTATTTATTTATTGCACAGTGTTGCCTGTTTGCACGACCACATTGCAGTCAAGTTCTCCTAAACCGAACACGCTTAAGCCGTTTTTAGTTAAATCGGGACGAAAAAAACATATTAACGTTTTTTGTGCTTCTTGTTACCTCGAACATTATTTTTTAAAGCCGGACAAAATAGTTCTTTCCCAAAATTCAATTTAAGCGATTAAGCGTGTTTTGGCTGTATCTTTACAATTGGGTCTGTGTCTATTGTATAGCTGTTGTAGGGAATATAAACAACGCTCGATATTGTTAAGAAAACTTTCTCCCCTCATCCACAAGCTCCGCACTAACTAGAGTTACCAAAATCGTCGACGTGACCTAATTTGTTTTAATTTTGTCAAATTAAAAAGCGTTCTCTCGTATCGCATATTATCTTTAAGGATCGTTGATAGTTGATACTATGTTTTTTTATCTTTGATAATGTAATAAACTATTTTAAGCAAAGCTATGATTAAGATGAAGATATAATCGACTGAGTGAAAGGTAATTTAAATTAACATTAATCTACTTTAGTAAAGTACACGTCGTGTTCGACTTAGTCCTTAGATTTATCAGAAAACTTGTCATAGTAGAATGCCAGTTTATTCACAAAATAAGAATGTTTTTGAAAGTAGAGTCATATCTGATTTAAAATCCACAACAACAACAACACAATTTACTACGATTTACCCTAGTTCTTGCGTTGTGTCTGTTGAATTATATGCCCTCTTTTTGCACTGCATTACGCACATGATGATATGCCTTTATTCCACACTTATAATTATCATTCCAGTCATGCCACTTACTCGAACAAAACCAGGGATTTGAAATTGCATATTATGGTCGTCTAAATGTCTGGAAACTGCCAATTGGTGTCATATTGCCGCGTATTGAATAGGGCCATTAAAAACAGCTATTAACTGTATTATTAACATTACAATGTCGTTTGTATGTCTTTTCCCAGCTGGATGGATCATTCCCCCTTCTCTCATCCAAGATCCCCCCTCCATCACTTCTTTACGTCTTTATTTTCCCCTTCCCTCATCCTTCCTTCCTTCCTTCCTTCCTTCCTTCCTTCCTTCCTTCCTTCCTTCCTTCCTTCCTTCCTTCCTTCCTTCCTT
>JAUUEB010041091.1:0-10717 GCA_032362205.1 Clione limacina
GGGGAGAGAACTTTAAATATATGAACAATGTCATTAGCTTTAACATAATATCGATTTCTAGTCTCATGGCACCCCATGTAAAAAGTCATGGCTTCTCATCTGTATATGTGCGCAGTGGTATCTTTATCTAAATGTCAACACACTTAGAAAGATAATAATATAAACACAAAACTTATAATTGAGAATAAGCGAATAGTCATAATTGTATTACAAATCACACAAATAAAGATATCCAAATTAGGTTATCATCTTACTCAATGAAAAATTGGCTTTTATCTTCTACAGTGAATGTCTTCGTAAACGTTAATATTATTCGGTCAATTAATTCAAGTGACGTAATCTTTATTACACATCACGTTCTTTAATGTTCACCCTTTTATATTTGCATGTAAGGAAAACATTGAACAAAGAAGATATCTAGATTTAATCCTGTGACACATTTATTACATACCTTTATACAACCTTTTAAATTTGATTATCGAATGTATTGTGATATACCAGGGGCTGGGTTTACTTAGTATGCATACACAGATGCGATGATAGAACTGGATCCATGAATGAATCAATATATCAATATAACAAATAAATGAATTAATGAATGA
This sequence comes from Clione limacina, assembly GCA_032362205.1. NCBI lineage: Eukaryota > Metazoa > Mollusca > Gastropoda > Pteropoda > Clionidae > Clione > Clione limacina. The sequence continues at coordinate 603 of JAUUEB010041091.1, forward strand.
ATAAATGAGAAAATGGATGAATTAATGAATAAATTAATTAACGAATGTACGAAAGAAAAATGAACGAAAGAAAAAATAAACGAATGAACAAATGAACGAATAAACGAATGAACGAATGAACGTATGAACAAATGAACGAATAAACGAATGAACGAATAAACGAATGAACGAATGAACGAATGAACGAATGAACGAATGAACGAATGAACGAATGAACGAATGAACGAATTAACGAATGAACGAATGAACGAATGAACGAATGAACGAATGAACGAATGAACGAATGAACGAATGAACGAATGAACTGATGAACGAATGAACAAATGTATGAACAATGGATAAAGAAATTAATGCACGCTATAAAAATGAATGAATGAACAAACGCATTAATTGATGAATGATTAGAAAGAATCCTTAAACAAATCAATAAATGTTGGAAAATAAGAAAGGAAAGAGTTAATGAAATAATTATAAAATGAATGAATTCAAGGATTAATGAATAAACGAACAAATTGATGAACGAATGAATGAACGAACGAATGTAAGAATAAATAAATGAATTAATCAATTAATGGATGATTAAATGAATGATTGAGATGAATGACTTAATGACTAAATAAATGAATGAATGAATAAATGAATTAATTAATTCATTCATTCATTAATTCATTCATTCATTTATTTTTTAATTTATTAATTGATGAATTAATGATTTGATGATTATATAGAAATGTGTAGTGTATAACTGATCAATACATGAATACATTAATTGAATAATGGACGAAGCTAGAATGAATTGAGGGTGTACGAAAGTTTGAAGAGAACTAATTTTGATGAGATAATATTTTTATGTTTATGTTTATGTTTATGTTTTGTTAAATGTAGTTTAATTAGATTATCTTATTCTATTTGAAATACGATAATGAGACTAAAGGAAATTGTGCCATGCAGAGAACATCTGACATATCGGAGACCTATAATGCAAACGACTTTTTTTTAATTTTAGGTTTTTACATTTTATTGATATAGTTGTTAAATACTGTTTTGTATGTTTTAGTTGAGTCTTTTGTTGTTGTTGCTATGATTATTAATATTTTCTTGTCTTGATTTTATGCAATGTAAACGACAGAGACATACTGACAAAATAAACCGGTTGCACATCTGATTTATTTAAAACACAAATCTTGTAATCATTTCATGCTCCTTTATTTTAATAGCTGTTTAACGATAGTTCAATGGGTGTAAGGCTACACTCCTACTATGTAAATTAGACCAGCAAACTGCACTTGGTGATTATTATATATGTAAATAAAACGTAAGTGTTTATGAATGTTAAAACAAATATTCAATACACCCATTTATTGAACTATGAACATTATATCAATACAATCTCGTGGTAAATTTTATAAGTTCGATTCTTCAATCCCTCATTGAAGTAGATCATAAAAAAATTTGCAAAAACTGAACAAATTGATTTAATACGTACAATAAGTTCAATGTCCCTATTGCCTAATCGTGTGAACACTGCACTTGCCATTTATGTGTAACAGCTCTCGTTTCAATCACTATTAAAGCTGTACTCTTCATTTAGATACAATAACGCTATGGACCTGTAAGCTAATTTGATTTATTGATGGTCTATTCAAAATTGTGTGATCAATTAATCATCCAAACTGTCCTTGTCCACCTTTAATGGGTTTAAATGTAGAGTCGTTGGGTTAATTTTATTGGCCCTAGACAAAGGGAAGGAGCATGTCCGTTATCTATGACGGCTTTGACCTGTGTGACAGTGTTCAAACGACGATAAACGTCTTCATAATTTATTTTGGTCTAACAGGAGATTTTGTTGTACTTTATTTATTTATGTAGGGTACCTTATCATACGTAAAGGCGTAGCAGAAATAAATCTTTAATAAGTCAAAAGCCATAGAGTGGGGGCGTTATGAAGAAATTATACAGACAACACTTAGCAGGTGCGTAGCCAGGGGGTCAATTAAGTAAAAATGTTCTTAATTAATACAATTTTTAACTCGTTTTAAAATTTCGGCCACCTCACGGTCTTTCACTTAACACAAACTGACTTATTTTCAAAATCATGGCTACGCTCCTGCTCCTTATATGTATCGAATGTATTTAAGTTTAGCTCAACAACCTCAGAATATCTTATTACACAAAGAGAAGTGAAATCTTAAAAGTTCTAAAATCCACATTCTCTTATAGATGTTTCTGAAACACGAAGAGTGAAATGTGTTTTTCTAACCTTACAATAAAGAAGAGTGTTCTAAGAGATGAACAACTCATGTAATATTTCAAAACAGTGTGTAAGAGCTTAACGCCCCTACCGTTCCATTCACGTCATATATGTGCAGGGACTTAGCTAGCGGATGGCATGGGTGGCCTTTGGTATCCCAAAAATATCCCAAAAATATCCCAAAAAAGTCAAGATTCGTCGTGAGAGAGTAGTAAAGTTAGGATTTAATATTAAATATTAGTGTTATTCATCATCCAGAAGCCCTAGCCTTATAAGTAGTCATTGGATAGTGGATGGACCGCATCTGCTACATTTTATACTATATATTAAAATTGATTCAAGCAAGTGATTATGAAACCGAATACGCCAGCAAAATTTTTGAGGTCGCTAAATAAAGTGTGTATTTCCTATCAATTCAAGCCAATTAAATTTACTCGCAGACAGGTGTTTACGCTTAGTTAACACTTTGAACAGGACAGGGTACATGACACTCGACTTAATCTATCAATCAGGATTTCATTTTTATTAACAATAAGTTTGATAAATCTAACAACTTAGGTCAAAAGTTCTTTATCTGAAAGTCCCATAATGTTCAGAAAAGTGATCATATTGGGATGCTTACGGGTGCTTCCTCCAATATCCCCCCCCCCCATTTGAAAAATACCTGTGGACGCCCTTGTTCTGCTGTACAAAAATTGATTACATGTAGATGTACATATGCTAAAATTGCACTCAACATGCATGACACAAGCTAGAATAACGTATTAACAAACAAGAGTACAGAAGCTTAAAGCATACAGACAACCTGAAATGATAAGAAATGATACGACCAGTTTAGGATTAAGAAATGCGGATTGGCGTAAACAACAACATGATGCCGATAGACGAACAGCACAGGGAATTATTCGAATTAAAACTGTTGCTTATCTGCATATCTCGTGTAGGTAAATAACCGAAACACATTAAGAGGGTATCATTGAGAGGGTATTGAAGTTTTTCATAATGAAGTTGTATCTTAGATCTTACTTTTTTGTTGTTTAATGTGCACTTGGTATAGAACTATGACAATTGGTTGACTTAAAAAAGAACGTTATGCAAATAAACGGAGAATACAAGAAATCATTTGATTAACAGATATTTACTTTGTTATTGAAATCCAAGTGAGAGGTTAATGTCTACAATTGTCATGCCTTTACATTGTTAAACATGTTTTGCAAACAATGTGGTTATTATCACAATATCCTGTTTATCTGTATATCTCCTTGATGTATAGACGTTTATCACATTCAGAGGGTAATGAACTTTTGCATAATGAAAGTGATATCTAAGATCTTTCTTCATTGTGGTTTTACATTTGGTTGATATAAAAATGCAACGTTATGCCAATAAACTGAAAATGCAATAAATCATTTAATTAAAGATATTTACTTTGATATTGAAATCTGAATGACAGGTTAATGTCAACGATTTTCACGCGATTACCTCGTTAAACGTGTTTTGCAAAAAATTTGATTATTATCTCAACTTAATATCTTATCTTATTTTCATATCTCGTTGATGTATGGTAGTTTAACACTTTGTGAGGCCAATTAACTTCTGGCCTTATGGAAGATTTATTTAAGATCCTATTTCAATTGTAAAGAATGTAATAACTACGGTTTGTGTTCATCTGTAGAAGGCGTCATGTCATGAAAATGTCGAATCGAGTGTTATTTGAATATCTTTAAGCTTTCAATAGTTTTAACGAGATGACATTCATTAATAAATAAATTGTGACGTAAATTATATCAACGTATGTCATTTATGAGGCCAACGAACTTCCATCATAATAGAAGTGTTATCTAAGAACTTACTTCATTGGAAATAGATGTTACAACTACGGTTTTGTCTGTATCTTGGTGTAGAGATTTGATACAGTGAAGGCTTGATTATATCATTATGTATTATCACATTATGACCAAGGGCGTCCAGAGGAGAGGCAAGAGTGGGCACTCCTCCTCGATTTTGGGAAAGGTAATTTTTTTCTCCAGAATACATTAAAGTGCACCATTTTGCATCTTATTCATTCAATATTTTCAGGGCATAGTCCCATTTTACCAAAAGTTCACTTTATTACCTTTGGAAAAAGATGTTATAATTTATAATCTATCAGACGTCTTCGAATTTAAATCAATACTTTCAAAATTTCCCTTGTTTTAGAAGTTTAATAAAACAGATTATAACAAAATACACTATTTTGCATCTTTATGCCCGTTTACCCAAAAATGCATTATAAAATACAATTGCCATAGAAGCTAGACTTACACCATTTGCATAAACAACTGGCCAAAATGTTTTCTTAGTTCATAATGTAAGAAAAACTATTATATGGATTAGACATTTTAGTCATCAAGTTATTTAACTAACTTTTCTTCAAACAATTACTTGACAAAAGGGTTTGGGGGATTGGTAAATGAATGCCACAATAGACATACTCATAACCGTATCTAAACGTACCATCTAACGTATGTAAGATCTGACCGTATACTCCAGCTAGTATCTTTTGTAAACCTTAATAATGTCTGATACTTTCCTTATTTCCTAAGACATTTATAGGGTACGTGTAGACCTACATATTTCACAAAGTTGATACAATACATTTGATGATCTAAGGTGTAGTTATTTGTTCCCCTCACATACATCACACAATCGGGGACAAGTTTGCGTTTATCCGGTACTGATCGGCAATATTCTCTCTCTGTTATCGTCTTTATACATGCGCCGATCATTGTTCAAATACAGAACAACGTTAGTTATAGCCACAGCAATGACTCAGTATTACTGCTTTATTATCTTATTCCATAGCAGACGTTCAATGTGTTTTACCCACTTTATTACCCGTTTGTTGAAACCAAGAATTTTTAACGACCGTATCGAATCGCTTTTTGTTTAACTTGCAAACGAGAGTTTGATAGACTTCCCGCGACAATCGTTGCAGTTTCAAAAGAGATATTCTTGTTTGAGTACCAACGCGGTGTGGACAGGAGGTGTTTTATTGAAATGTTTTTTCGTCAGGACAAATATTGCTATCTTGTTTGATAAACAAACATACGTGAATGTGTTCGTGATTAAATCATTTTGTCACCGGATATGTCAAGATTATCACGGATGTTCAGTTGTTTAAGCTTCGTTGGACATATTTGTGAGATAACTAAGACATGTCTAGATTATAACATCTGTTCAGTTGGTTGAGATCCATTGTCTTGTAAATATTTTTGAGATAATTAAACTATTTGAAAATTCAAATATGCAGTCAAGATGATTTGATTAAAACGCTGCCAATCTATCTTTGACAGTCACTCTTCAGTAGTGTTTTCCCCCCAAGTGCTCAAGGATCTAAGTTCTATATGATATATATTTTCTTATAAAATGGTATTTTTCGTCCATTGTCACACAGTTTATTGTTCATGGAACTCTCATCTATTGAAGACAAAATCCTGGATAAGTAAGGAAATGTGAAACAAATGAATAATTGTGTGTATCAATAATAATAACACAAAATTCGTTTTGAATTTTTGATGGAAATCATTAGATGTATATTAATCGAAATAGTGATTTACAGACAGTGTAAATGTTGGATTCCAAAAGTTGGATATTGTGATTAATATATAGCAAACACATAGATGACATCATGCAAAGCACATCCTCTTCTTTTTTAAAAGACAGCAAAAAGAAACCTATTCTTGGACGAGCTAAGCTACAAGCAATTAATCAAACGCACTGCCCACATACAGAGACAATAGTAGCCCTTACCGGGAATACATTAACTCTTCCACCACAAAGGTTACGTACTTTGAGCCCAGGTGCAACAAGCAGGGCAACAAGCAGAGTTGGGTTTGATGTTTCAAGGGATCAGTCTTTGAGCCCAATTCCGAATAAAGCGGCGTCAAAAACAGGAGATATTAATAGATCAGAGTCTGGAGATGACTCCAGTGACGCAACAAGAGATACTTCATCAGTTAGCGAAAAGGTCAGACACCATTGAATTAGTTTAAATCAAAACAAGCTATAGAAAGTGAAAATGCTTCGATTTTCCTTTTACTAGATTATGTTCTTTTTTCTCTGTGTACATCAGTGTCTTGAGAAGATTATTTAGTATGAACATTTCATTCTTTAACAATGATTCTTATGACACTGTGACCAAAGTCTGAGTTTCATATTTTTTTAACAAAGTTTCTGCAAATGTATCATACACACGCTCCTCCCACATCTGATCAGGTTGAAACAATTTTAAAACAACGAAACTACAAAATGAGGAAATGTTTAACTTTTAATTGGCATGATTTTGTGTTTGGCCGCTAAAAGGGTTGTGCGTCCGTAACATTATTTCGATTTATCGATACAATCTCGCGTAGCCTCCATTTACTTCTGCATATCATATTTCTGATATAAAACACCCACACGGAAAGTAGAAATAGTCACGACAGACAGTTTGTTGGATATCTTGTAACCCAAGAAGATTTACTTGGGATGGGGGGTAAGGTTACATTGTACCCGAAAGATCCAACCGGACCTGTTTTTTATTATCCTTAGGAGGTCTTGAAAGAGACTTTTGGGATCCCCAAGAATAGCGTTTCTTAGGTCATTTGACAATTCTTGACAATTTGTCAAAAGATCAAAGCCGTCAGACTTGAACACAAACGAAAGCTGTTGCTGAGGTGATAACAAATATTTTTTTTGCTCTAAGACTATTAGGTTCTAAGTTATGTTGATATATTCACCACTGACGTCATCGAAAATGACGGCATCAAATTTCAAAATTGTCGCATCTCAACCGATGAGTACATATACTCGACGAGACGATTCCACTACAACCAATCAAAGTTATTTTTTGTGAACTTTTCGTGAATAATAAGCTCTTTTCTTACTAAGGTGCTAACCATATATAGAAATATATAGTTACTAGCGCTCTTACCCGGCGTTTCTCAGGATCACACTGTGGTATCCGGAAAAAAATTGTAATCATCTTTAGAATAAAAATAAAATTGCTTAGATGTCTTAAAAAGATACGTTTTACCAAAAGAAAGAAAGAAAGCATTAATTTGCTTAAAAATCAGTAAAAACAGTGTGTAACCACCCTCTATAATGAATAGCTGGTGTCGAATCTTGAATAAAGGCCCAAGCTTATTAATAGATTCAAAGGGATGTACAGGCGCGTAGCCAGGATTTTTAAATGGGGGGGACAACTTTTGATATAATCAAATCAATGTCCGCGAAGAGGGTGAAAAGTTTGAGATAAGCTATAAATAGTGAAAAATTGGGTCACTTTGAATCGCATATGGGGATAAATGGCCGAAAAAAAATTGAAAATAAGTAATACATTGTGCAAATGTATAGCTTTTTGGATCGAAATGGGGGGGGGGACATTCCCAAGTTTCTTTTTTTATAAATTGTAGGATAGAAAATTTTACAAAGTCCTCTGTGAGGTTTCACTACTCTGAAATACCTCTCGCAGTGAAATCAGATTATGTTCCTTGGATTTAAAAATAAGTATGGGCCGAAAGTCAAGACTTGCCTCCTGCGCCGAAATGCCCATCTCCTGTGAGTGCAGTACAGGGAAATCAGGGCGCATTCAAGCCGGTAAACCGTCCTAGCTTTTAAATCAGTTAGATTGCGCTTTTGAAAAGATGACTTATAGTATACAAAGTTTAATCTTACAAAGCCAAGCCCTAAATAAGTACACGACAAACCTAGGGGTCGGACGCCCAACCCCCTCCCTCCCCTTTTACGGGAAATCGTTTTTTGTTGACCGATTTTAACCATTGTGATGTATTATTCAAGGAAACGATTGTAACGCAACACCCCCCCCCCCCCAGTCACAAACATTTTTTTGCAACATTTAGACAAAATATGCGAAATAGATTACATAATATGTATGACGATTAATCAATTATCGTTAAAAATAGGGTAAGAGGGAACGAGTGTATCCAGGGTTCTAAAAGGGGGGGGGCAACTGAAAATCTGCGGCCCCCACGCGAATTGCACCCACAACTCACTCTACCTTAACGTAACCCCCAGTTTTCCTTAAAAATTAATTCTTTTTGTGAATTTCTTATTTTGCATATACAATTGATAAATTCTTATTGATCTGTAGAAAATCCAAAATAAATTGAATTATATTAACCTTTCTTAACTTTGCCTTGAAGATTTAAACTTCGCAAAATTGTTTGTTCTTAACTCTGTGTAATTTCAAAAGGAGCTGATGATGTTGTTACTTCCTTTCATGTCTCATATTTCTAATCTTATCCATAAATTATCACCATGCTACTTATAATATTATCCAAAAACCAAAGATTAACAACTTGAATGAAATAGAAATTTAATAAAACCAAAAGGCCGTATCAATGTGAATATTTCAGAAGTAACACAAACAAGGTGTCGACGAAACAAAAGAGAAATCGAATAACATGTCAATATTAAGTGTAACCTCTATTTGACTCGTGATGTAACATTTCAAAACATTGTTTATTGGTTTGATAATGTTTCAGGTATCATTACTCATGTGTCAAAAAAGGCATATGGATTTGCTCTAAAGTCACGCACTAATAACGTGTTATAACTTCCTTTGAATGCTGTAAGTTCACATACCATGAGATTCCGTAATGTGAAGTGTGAAGAAACTACTAAAATAAACAATCAGATTTGCTTAAAAAGATATGTTAACAATCAACAACAAGTTTACAACCAATCAACAGACTTTAATTCAGTGATTACTTTGTCAAAAGTGGGTCACGTGGTTGTCGTCAACTGGGATCTTTAGGCTCCAATTGTTTTCAATTGGGTTTATGTCTTTGTTAATTGAAACCAGTTAATTTTTTCGATTTGGTTGTCACTAAAACAAAACTTGTATGTATCTTACACGAAAAAACATACTACAATACAGGCAAAACATAAAACAGAAGAAAGGGTGATATTGTATACAGCTACAGAAGAAACGTAATTGGCTAAGTATCAATTAAAGTCTTCGAATGATGTATCATAGAAATCAGACCTAATCTGGCCTTAATTTGTTTTGCTATATTTGCAATTTCAAAGAAAGGGGCGTTTGAGGTTAATCGAACCTGGAGAATAAAACTTCAAACTGTATTTGTATGTTTTAAAATTTAAAATCATAACCTGGTTATCAAAGGTATAATTTGTATATCTAATCATTTGAGTGTTTGAAAACCCTATCAACGTGTATTATATGATGCAATATATATGCAAAAGATGAGCAATGATTCTATAGTTAAGTCTAGAAAATAACAATAAGAAATACATTTTGCAAGATTACTGTTTAGTGGAGATGTGCAACCGATAATAAAAAATGAAATAAAACGTTCAAATTAGCTATTTTGAAATAAAGAAAAACAAAATGATACGTTAACAGGAGCCTAAATCTTATAATCTGACGCACTTATCCATTAATAAGTGTTGTTTAGCCTTCACAACAAACCATGCAACCCTTCAAGAAACTTGGACTGACACTACGACTGTTTAAAAACTAAAATTCTCTATTGCAAAAGTAATGACAAGCACCTTTTTTCCGATGTTAAAAAAGTTTAGATAGGTTAAAACCTTAGGTTATATTTCTATTTAGAAAGACCGAGTGAGTCCTTCCTACTTGTCTTTCTGCAACTCCGCTCCCAGAGTCGTCAAAAGCTTTGCCAACAAAGAGGTGATTATTTTAGAAATATGACATATACAGAAATGCTGTAATTATCTTTTATTTCATTTAAATTTTTAATTTTCTACACTGGTAGGCATATTAGGAAGGAAAAAACTGGGCCGAAATACAAAATCATTATTTGCCGCCCTCTGTTAAACATTAATTCCATTACATTGA
>JAUUEB010041202.1:0-16360 GCA_032362205.1 Clione limacina
TCTCTCTCTCTCTCTCTCTCTCTCTCTCTCTGTCTCTCTCTCTCTCTCTCTCTCTCTCTCTCTCTCTCTCTCTCTCTTTCACTCTCACTCTCTCTCTCACTTTTCTAAATTCAACGCTCATAAAGTACACTTTCAGTAAGCGAGTCATTCGGAAAACAATTTTTTAGACCCTCTCTACGACATTTGTGTTATAAACGGGAACCAAATACATCCGTTCAATTTTGTCAATAAACTACCACACCTGGACCCTGTTGTTGGACACTGTAACTTAATTCGGGAACTGTTTAGTTGACCATGTAAAGCGGAAACTGATCATTGACATCGACACCGACCAGTTTAGTACCCGGTTGAGTTCATAGTCTACATAACCGATGTCCTCCTACTCATAAACAAGTAGACAAAGAGACAATTTATAGTTGTTCTCCTCATTCAAGCATATAATTTATATTTATTTTTTTCTGTCCATAGAAACTAAAGAAGACTTTATGTAAAACAAAATCCTAATGAACACAATTATAATTGTAAATGAGATAGCGGTCGTTATAGATTATCCCTGATGATTCATTGATGGTTTTATAATGCTTATACTGTATTCTTGGTATAACTTTGGACTCAATAAACATACTTTTGTATATATATGAATGAAGATAAGTGAGGTGAGACAATGAGTTTTAAGCGTTTTGCTCTATACAAAATGAAGGCAGACCTAACCTTCGAGTGGGTACCGCTGGATTTAAGCCTTATGTCTACATCAGCTAATTCAAAAATAAGTTGGTCTATGTAATGTATATATAGAAAGAAAATTATAGACCAAAGATCAATCTTCAAGGTTTTACTCCTTTCTTTTTCGTCTTATTTTACTTTGACAATGATGAACGATTTTGAATGTAAAACATTTTCCAGTTTTTCTATTAAAAGAGTACAATTTAATGTGAATTTGGGCACCAGGGACATAAAAAGGACTAATAACGAACGACCCCTTCAGACAAAACAAGCATCAAAGTCAATAAATTATCAAGGAGTTTGTCATCATGTTTTTCAATTAATATTTTTAGTAACTGTGGAAAAGTGGGGAATGAATTGCATGAACTTATTCTTTTAAATGCCATGAAAATGGTAAGGGTGGTTGTTTCAACTCGTTGTTGACCTCTGTTGATGGCTGGTACTCGTGGATTAAGACAGTAAATCTTTGTTATCTTATATGTAGCATCTCACAGTCTAGCAGTATTTCAGCACGGATATCTGGAAGTATAACCAGGTATTTTTCAATCAATACTTTCTTTCAATATTCATCGAAAAAGGGTGAATGAAGTTTGTGAAATTAAACAATGATAATGGTAAGGGTCATTGTTATAACTTATAAGTCGCCTTTCATTATGTCTAGTACTTCTTTTTGAATCCCTATCCACCCCTATCTGTTTTGTGACCCTTTTATATAAGTAAGGACTAATGCGCGGACATGAAAAACACAACTTAGAATTATACCGTGAAAATCCTGAAAATCTTTGGTTAGTCATTTGATTCGGGGAAAACAAGTAATTTTAAACTAATCTTTTAACTTATACTTTTAATTAAAATAGAAAATCTAGCAGACCCTCCTAACTTTTGCTCCATCCTCCATGTTTAAACATAACTATCAAAAAACCTTATATGCAATTATTGGGTTATAAGTTCTGTTTCTATGTTTCCTACAAATTAACTCATTTCTCTAGCGTTCTCCATGACGTCATCATGTCCTTCTCTCATCAAGTGTCCTTTATCCAAACACTTACGTCCCATGATCTCATTCACGTGATAGAAATGAATAATCTAAATTAGCCCAGCTTCGATTTTAGCATCATTCCGCCACCAATTAGCATTGAGGCAGTTATTGGTATTTGATTGATCTCTCATGGCGATGACCTAGTTTCGGAGACTCCATCTATCTTAATATAACGTTATTAGATTCAGCAGCTACAACACTGCTGTGTAAGGGAAACATAAAAAGTGGTAAGCTCTTCCTGGAGAAAACCCTCGGTTATAGAGGATCGTGTAGAACATGGGCTAAGCTATACAAATCGGAATTTGATTTTTTTGTTCCCGATTACGTCCATAAAAGCTGACTCCTATTTCATTTCGCTGGAAATGAATTCGATCACGCACACCTCTGAACTCTTTAGGAGAGTGTTTTATTTGCCAGTTGATTGATGTTCTTTTCTTCGAAGGACAAAATAGCTAAATTTGCAAAGATTGGCCAATTGTTATTTGTCAGGGTTAGATTCAAATAATATTCTGAATGTTCTACTCTCCTCGGGCTATGTTGTCTTGGAGCAATATGTGTGATGTTAAAACCCCGTTTGATGAGTTTGATGAAAGGGCTTGTTGCCATTCTGCTTAGATATCTTTAGAAGAGTGTAAAGGGAGAAGATATTTGTTTGGCAGTCTGAATTTGTTTTTTTAACTGGCAAAAATCAAAGATGGCTACTGTAGAAAAAAATCATTTAAACGCATTAAGCTTTCAACTGTCAGAAATGATAACAAAATGAGACATATATCCTCAGGATTTGAAGTGCAGCATATTTCCGGGGTCAATTTCAATGTCAAACTCGTTTAGACTTGACATTTAAATTACATTAAAATACAATTAAAAATGTTGAACCTCAAAACATAGTAATATATATGTCATTCTGCTAGTATTTCTGGCAGTTTAACGTAGTTTTTTTTAATTCTTTTTTACATTATTAATCTCAATACCGGATGTGTTCGCGCGTCTCTGGTCTTAATGACCTTAAAGGCTAAAAACTATTTCTGGTTTATTCTAACAACATTGTCGGTTTCATAATGCAGTCGTGCCCCAAAGTTAGTTCAGACTTTTTAAATGTCGTTTATCAACAAATAGTGAAGGGAAAAAACATCATGTTTTACATCATAGAATATCTCATGAGCCATAAGAAATGGTATTTCAGCTAGGAGTTTTTGTCGAAATTTTTTTTCACTGTGATAAAACAGGTATCAGTCTTTTAAATTTACGTTGAAACGACGACAAGCCGAAACCCTTTTTAAATATCTAAAACACCTGTGTCAATGTGTTTTAACAACAGATTCGACACACCTTGTCAATGTGTATTAACAACAGATTCGACACACCTTGTCAATTTGTATAAACAACAGATATCGTGTTTATTCTCCTGTCGTCTACCACATAGGCTATTGTTTGTCAACTCAATTTTGTAGGTTAATACGCAATATTTAAGCAAGGTTAGGTGCATAAAGTTAGTTTTACTTATGAAATGTCTATGGTTGAGTGTTAGACTTTAATTCAGTTGTTGCTAGAAAATTTCACATTTCAGAGCGAGGAGAGAGTGCGGGAGTAGAAAGCAACCAATTCAGTATAAGTTTTACCAAATAGCCGTCATCCGTCCGTTACTACATTTGGTAGGTTGCTTTTTTCACTTTTTCGTTATGTTTATATTAACAGACTTCTATAATTTACAAAAATGTTAATATACTTAAAGTATTGAAACTTCTTCCTTTTTAATTTGATATACAAGATGATAGGTTTCTCTGCACTTATATGTAAGTAAAAGACGATAAAAAATCATATATTTATTTATATAAAGACTTCATTCAGAAACAGCTGATTGTTCATTCTTGACACGATTATTAATCTTCTATGCAGGTGCGTAGTCAAAGGCATGGGAAATCCCCCCCCCCCCCCAGTTGATATCCAAAATGCTCTAAATTTACACAATTTATGACTTATCTCAAAAAAATTGGATTTAATTATATTCAAGGCTGCCCTCTTTTCAAAATCCTGGCTACGCGCCTGGTTCTATGACCGACACGCCTCTAAATATGACTGTAAATTACGGGATCTTAGGTTATGTGGCTCGATCGTCACCGCCACTAACATTTAGATTTAATTCACTTAATGTATGGAAAGTTGCCATCATAGTAGATGGTCAAACTGTTTGCCACACGAGCTGGCTTTAATGACCACTGCGTATGAAGCATCCACTGAAGATCTGTATCGGTAGACAGAATATCGCACACAGTTTTATCGGAGATCGACGATCAAATGTAGACATTATCGACAGTTTACATGTTTACGCTTCTTTTATGTTTGAAAATTCCCAATTACGACCAGAATAGGTCCCACGTTGTAAAGGTGCATTGTAAGACATAAACAACCGCGCAATGTTTTTTGTAGTTGCAAACATTGTAACAAACAAAGCTTAACGCACAAAAGCGCACAATAAAGCACTGAACACATTTCAATGATTTAATTGTTAAGAAGATAACTTTGATTATGTAATATTGTCTTTTACGTGCTGATAACTGGACCGAAGGTGAAACAAATAAAAGACGATCTTGCGAGTTTATTATGTTTCATAGTAGGTCCAATTATCAACGCGTAAAAGTCAATAAGCTAATTATTAAACTTTTCTTTGTTTCAATTTACATCACCTCCTATATAAAAGCCAGTAGTGACCAATTTTTTAAGTAAGACAACAAGAGTTATTCACGGAATCCTTAATTCGTCACACAATAAGCAATGAACCAAAAGGCTCTTTCTGAACACTTCCTGTTTAAAGCTGGTGCGAAAAATAGACGGGGAAGACATGAATGTGAATGGACTTAGGGATTTCCCTAAATACTGAGAAAAATATTTGAGCTTTTAAGCATTTGTGATTGATTCAATACGATCGGTCTTTATGTATGCAAATGAGCGACGAAGACTACTTTATCGAGCATTAATGACCACTTGTAAATTGCTTACAGGAAGAAGGAATCACGCACACAGTGGGTTAATAATTTGTACTAAGTGCGTTTGTATTGGTGTTCTTATTTAATCATTTGTTTATATGGTCATTCAAAAAAGTAAACGCTGAGTAAAAATATGATTTCTAGTAGGCAATCTGCATAATGTCACCTCTTCGGAACTATAACGAGTTTTTGATCTTATTGAGTATATCAGTAGTTTCTGATCGGTTTATCATTATTAAGCAACAATCTACACACATTTTGTTTATGACCGAAAAAAAGAAGTGTCTTGCCACTAATCTCTCAGTTTAATCTACGTTCTTTCTATATAGAACAAAGTATTGTAACTCGAAGGCATATTGACCCGGAAGTACACGGAACATGTTTTTCAAGAGGAGCTGTGCTAATGTAGCTTATTGTATCAACACTTGATAATGTCCACCTCAACCCTCAATCAAGCGTTCTATTAGTTTTCTAAAGGCGTCTCTGTTGAGTGCACCAGTCTAATCGATACCTACGACAATCGATACATACGACAAGTGTCTCTTGTTTCTCTTCGAATCGCTCATAGATTTTGTAAGCTGTATTGAGTAGTTCTGTGATCGATACTGTCCTCATCTATTTGTCAGGTGATGTCTTTTTTCACACACTCTCCGACACTCGTCTTCATCTTTTAACACACTCAACATAGTGCCAAACTGAACTGTAACACACTCGACATAGTGCCAAACTGAACTGTAACACACTCGACATAGTGCCAAACTGAACTGTAACACACTCGACAAAGTGCCAAACTGAACTGTAACACACTCGACATAGTGCCAAACTGAACTGTAACACACTCGACATAGTGCCAAAATGAACTGTAACACACTCAACATAGTGCCAAACTCAACCAAAAGACACTCAACATAGTGGCAAACTGAACTTTTACACACTCAATAAAGTGCCAAACTGAACTGTAAAACACTCAAAAAAGTGCCAAGCTCAACTGTAACACACTAATCATAGTGCCAAACCGAACTGTAATACACTAAACATAGCGCCAAACTGAACTGTAACACAACCAACATAGTGCCAAACTGAACTGTAACACACTCAACATAGTAATAAACTGAACTGTAACACACCTAACATATTGCCAAACTGAACTGTAACACACTCAACATAGTGCCAAACTCAACCAAAACACACTCAACATAGTGCCAAACTCAACCAAAACACACTCAACATATTGCCAAACTGAACTGTAACACACTCAACATAGTGCCAAACTCAACTAAAACCCACTCAACATAGTGCCAAACTCAACCAAAACCCACTCAACAAAGTGCCAATTGAATTGTAAGACACTCAAAAAAGTACCAAGCTTAACTGTAACACACTCAACATAGTCCCAAACTGAACTGTAACACACTAAACATAGTGCCAAACTGAACTGTAACACGCTAACATAGTAATAAACTAAACTGTAACACACTCAACATATTGCCAAACTGAACTGTAACACACTCAACATATTGCCAAACTGAACTGTAACACACTTAACATAGTAATAAACTGAACTGTAACACACTCAACATATTGCCAAACTGAACTGTAACACACTCAACATATTGCCAAACTGAACTGTAACACAGTCAACATATTGCCAAACTGAACTGTAACACAACCAACATAGTGCGAAATTGAACTGTAACACACTTAACATATTGACAAACTGAACTGTAACGCAACCAACATAGTGCCAAATTTAACTGTAACACACTTAACATATTGTCAAACTGAACTGTAACACAACCAACATATAGCCAAACTGAACTGTAACACAACCAACATAGTGCCAAATTGAACTGTAACACACTTAACATTTTGTCAAACTGAACTGTACTTTTAGCAATTTTTTGCCTCGGTTATTTAACTTTGCACTAAACGGGTCAATGAAATTTGTTTTCAAGCTTTTCACGAATTTGTATGACTTTTATATTTTTTAATCAATATTGTATACATATGTTTCTATTCAAACTTTGTGATATTCCTCATTGATGTGCGGCTATTTTGTATATATTGATGATATAATGATATGATATTTTTATTTTGAAAATAGACTCGATAACTTGTCTTGTGTGTTTTAGTTGTGAATCTCTGATTTGGGTTTTTAGGTAAAAATGAAATTGGCTGTGGAATTGCTAAATTAAGTTTCAATACAAGTCTAAAAAGCAAAAGGGTTCAATAGTTTCTTTTGTTAAATTAAAGATAACCCAGAAAAATCGAAAAGTAACGAAGTTTTTATATTCATTCCCTTTGCTTTTCGATTTGCTGAGATTTCATTTTTTCTGACCCAGGTTAAACCAATAAGTAGATTACGTCTGGGCGCCAATATCTTGTTTTCGATAGTTTGCATAGACCCTAGACGTACGAATACTTTGCCTTTATTTCAGAGCACGTTATAATAAGCTAGGGAGCTCATTGTACATTGATCACAGTGGTATTGATCTTTCCAAACGTCTTTGCACAGGCTAGATAACCAGAAAAGTTGGAATATCGTTAGAGTTAAAATACCGGTCGAGTTGGAATATCTTTAGATTTAGAATATAAGTGCAGCTGAAATATCGTTAGACTTAAAATATCATAGTGTTGGAATATCGTTAGAATTAGAATATCAGTAGTCTTGTAATATAGTTAGAATTATAATATCAGTTATGTTGGAATATAGTAAGAATTAGAATATCAGTATTGTTGTAATATAGTTAGAACTAGAATATCAGTTCTGTTGGAATATCGTTAGAATTAGAATATCAGTAATCTTGTATAATAAAGTTAGAATTAGAATATCAGTAGTCTTTTAAAGTAGTAAGAATTAGAATATCAGTAGAGTTGTATAATATAGTGAGAATTAGAATATCAGTAGTCTTGTAAAATAGTTAGAATTATAATGCTAGAAGTGTTGATATATCGTTGGACCTAGACTCCAAGTACAGCTGGAATGCCGTTAGACTTATAAAAACCAGTAGGGTTGGAATATTGTTAAACTTAAAATACAAGTAGATGTATAATATCTTTATACTTAGAAAGCAAGAACAGTTGTAATATCGTTAGACTTATAATACTTGTAGAGTAAGATTATCGTTAGACTTATAATACTTGTAGAGTAAGATTATCATTAGACTTAGAATAAAAGAACAGTTTGTGTGAAAAATGTCTCGGCACACCAGGGACTCGAACCCGCGCCCAACAGAACTTGAGCAAAGTAAACTGACCAGTATACCACAGAGCCCTGTAAAAGAATAGCGCCTATCAATGACTGAGCATGAGCAACCTATCAGTCATTGATAACTTGTCAGTTTACTTGGTTCAAGTTCTGTTGGGCGCGGGTTTGAGTCCCTGGTGTGCCGATACATTTTATATACATATTGGTCGAAAGGTTGGTCCTAACCTTTTAAAGGACATGTGACGTTTAACATAAAAAGAACTATCTATTTTAAAAGAACAGTAATATCGTTAAACTTCTAATACTAGTAGAGTATGAATATCGTTACACTTAGAATACAAGA
The DNA here is from genome assembly GCA_032362205.1 of Clione limacina. Lineage (NCBI taxonomy): Eukaryota > Metazoa > Mollusca > Gastropoda > Pteropoda > Clionidae > Clione > Clione limacina. Next base: position 8,298 of record JAUUEB010041202.1, read on the forward strand.
ACAGTTGTAATGTCGTTAGAATAATATCATGTGGAGTCTGTATACTGTGACTTGATGGGATGTACGAGAAGTGCTGCATCTTACATCCTTTTGGTGGCAGCACGTAAAATTGTCAGATACACAAAAATGGAAAAATGTGAATTGTATGTAATAGGAATAATGGTACAACCGACCAACTCCATCACACTTATCATGACAGTGTTTAAAGCTTAGGCTATCAATAGCTAAAGAGAGCCACTTCGATGTTTCGACTCAGGTAATATCGTCATCTGCTAACCGCATCATAGTGTAAACCTCTTATAAAAATACGTGTCACGGGTTTATTCCTTGCAAGGAAAAAGCTGAGTCAACTTTTTGGGGAACAAGGGTCCTTGAGTTGTAGTCAAGATGTTTGTCCTTATAAGCTGATTATACTGATGTTCGAGTGCGTGATGGCCAAGTGGTTAAAACCCCTAACAAAAAACCCGATAGTATGAGAAGTATGTTGTTCCATGTGTGTGTTAACCGCAATGGTAAAAATGTTCATACTAAAATTAATTTGGTGGTTTGAAAACAAAGTAAATTTCATTAACCGCATTAAATTAAAAATTTAACAAACCTACCTACTCACTCCAGCAGTCTACGAATTAAGTATCTCCTGAAAATCAATAGCGGCCGCTATTGAGTGAAGGGAAGCTCTAAAGTGTTTAACCAGAACTATCATTAATGAAAGCAATTCACTAGCAAAGTTCAGTCAAAGTTCGAGTTATAAGCGAAACTAGAAAACAAACAACAAGACTCTTCAATCTGAAACAAAAAAGATGTTAACATTTTATAGATATTACGTTATTTAGAATGAAAACAAAAAGATGTTAACATTTTATAGATATTACGTTATTTAGAATGAAAACAAAAAAGATGTTAACATTTTATAGATATTACGTTATTTAGAATGAAAACAAAAAAGATGTAAACATTTTATAGATATTACGTTATTTAGAATGGACAACTGAAGAAAGCAAATACAAGTTTTAGGAGGGTATTCAGATGCTGTGGTAGACGGAAACATGTTAGGGACCGTCCAACATCATCGACATTTTCAGGAGCGTACAAAGCGTAGCATTGGGGAGAGGGGGCGGCCAGTGTACGCTTTTTTAAAATGTCCATTTTTGTGTTAGGTTTAACGGCAAACCTAATGCACAATAACTGCTATATTTTGACACGTCTGTTTTGAATTGTAAATAGTTTGATTTTTCTGATAGAATTTGAGATTTGCTTATTAAAGTTTAACCAAAGTACCGGCAAACTGGCTTGCTCTATTTTTATATTATTTTTTTTGATATATCTATGCTTGAAAGAATATGAATATTTCAAAATGATACTGCGTTTCAGACAAATCAGATACACTGAATAAAACTCTCTGTTCTTATACCATTTTGTTGTACAATGATTCTTACGCTATAGTATCACATAACAAAATTAACATTTATTTTGTACTCTGTCTAGAAAAAGAGTACTCCATGTACTCTTGTGACAATATTGATACTGTTCAACGGTACCTTAGTTAACCCTTTATAAATATGTTACAATCTATTCAGGGCGTAGTCAGAGTAACGTGGGGGAATACCCCCCCCCCTTTTTTTGTTTATCAAAACGCTATAGATTTGCACAATTTTTACTCATTTTCAAAATTTCGACACATTCTGACACAAGCCAAGGTTGTCCCTACTTTTTCTGATCATGGCTACGCGGATGAATCTATAGTCCATTTGGAATTTATGTAAGGATTATACGAGAGTTCGATTCCAGTGTTATGCGGCGTCTCTGATGCGGTTACACTTTGATGACCCATTGTCATGGTAAAAAGTATTAATTCCAAACCATATAGATCATGTATTGCGCTCTTATTGCCCTGCTGTGGCTTACATTAAGTGTCATTAGATTAATCTGCACTCTTTGTTGGGTAACGAATTACGTCGATGTTTAAATCAATGCGTTTATTGGCAATAACGCTCAGTGATACTCGACACATATACATTAGTTTATTAAATCAGTTACTTTTGTTAGTCCTTATAATCACAATACAATTACCAGTCGCGTAGCCAGGGGACATGGAGAATCCCCCCCCCCCCTGCAAAATGCTTAAAAATTACACTTGTTTCTAACTTTTTTTCAAGTTTTATGTCGCGACATTGATTGCACATAAACCCACATTGTACCCCTTTTTTCAAAATCCTGGCTACGCGCTTGCAAATAACTAATGACTACTGTTATTATTAAATGAAGGATGATTATATCTTTATAAGTAAAGACGTATGAGCTCCATGACCACATTTAAACAAGTGACACTTTGAACAACAAAATTGTTCACGAAATAGTTGTAAATTATAAAGAAATAACAATCAATTTACCGTTATAACAATCAACAAGGTGTTCACATCGAATGTTCTACCTGGTCCTATAGGTCAGAGGGCAGTAATCAAAAATTAGTTCACTACAGTTTTACTTACAAGCTTTGATTACTTTCCTTTTTTATTTATAGATCGTTAGATTTAGAATACAAGTAAAATGTTTATTTTGGTTTCAATTAAGAAAGCACTCTTTTTCCTGCAAAACATGCTGTGGTTTAGGATGAAAAAACGCCTTAAACGGTTAATAACATTTGTTTTTTATACTGTCAGAATCAGGTAGCAGAAATAACAATATAATTATAGATATAATGTTAAATATCATATTATGGTGTCACTTACACTCACACGTGTTAAACGTTTTATGCGTGGAGCCAGTTACACCCGTGATGATATCATTAGAAACAAAAATGTGTGTTATATCTTTTCACACCAGCAATAACTCATCATCAATGTTTTATGGTCGTTTTCCATGCTGCATGTATTATACATAACAATTGTTCTCCAAGTGTCGCAGTCCTGGGCATGTCTAACATAATTATTGACGAGTTTTTTAGCAAAGAAAATTTACAAACATTTCCTCTCTCCACCCAGGTGCTAATTGGGTACCCGATTTCTGGGTTTCGTATAGTTTACTCGCTGTCGCTTAACCGGCATACTCCTTGAATACTCTGAATGCACATGTGTATCTCTATGGAAGGTGAATGTCTTTGTAGTGTGATGGTTTATACGTGTCTTCGTTGCCTGTCGGATTAATACATTGTAAAGCACATTGAAGCTAATCGTCTACCTGGAAATGTGTTAAAAAATGCTCTATAATATTATCATTATCATTATCACCGAACAATCATTCCTTTGTAATACAAACCATACGCTTCATAATTGTCATTACCTTTGCCACTTTTTTCATTCACATTGCGATTATAAGACCATCTACATGTATGTATATATTGTTTGCGTAATGTATGAGCGTGTGTGTTTGTTAGTTTGTTTGTTGGTTTGTATGTATGTGAGTTAGAGAGGTAAGCATTTTGAAACATTAACCCTGTTTCATTGTTTTCATTTAATCTAGCAAGTTTAACTATTTTTCTTTGCTATCGGCTATCGGCTATCGGCTATCGGCTATCGGCTATCGTAAATTATGAATGCAGTGTTATATTTTTCCTTACTTTGTTAATTACTCTGTTTATGAAATGACTCATGTGACATTTGTCTTCCTACAATGTTATGATACTCTAGTTCATTTCATTTATTTTTTCAAGCTTATGATATGAATAATAATTAATTTTGTTATTGTTACAAGTGTCCTACTCTAATGTACTAAGTACTTGAGCTAATAACAATCTTATATTGACTTTTAACCTTATTGACGTGATGAGGAACAAGCATCATATTTATCAAAATCAACAGCTCTCGGACTACGTTAGTATTTCGTTTGAATATAATCATTCTTTTTGGGCAATTTGATGATCCAGTTCACATTAGAAAAAGCATTAATATTGAAGCAAGTCATCCATGGTACTATTTTTTCGTTGCTTCGATACCTTAGTGTTATTAGGTCTTACTGCTTTCTCTATGACGAAACCAATAACGTCACTGTTGAAATTAAAGCTGTTATTGGCAACATCAGTTAGTTACTATCATCATTTGTCGTAATTACCATGTATTTTATTACTATCAAAGCAAAAAATATCAAACCCAATGAAAACATAACCTCCATCAGTCGACACTTACACAAGCAATGCTTTCAACAATAAGAAAGGTGTTAACACAATAAGTGTCAAACAAAAGAAATAATAAACGTCTCTACAACCAAGTATGTTTACACTGAATGTTCTACCTGCTTATATTGTGATGACATTAACGTGTAGAGTGGTACTTTGGCATTAAGGGTTGTATTGAATAACATCTTCAATATGCTAGCGCTAAGGGTCGATGTGTCGTTGTTTTTGTATTCGGATAGAGACATATTTTTAGTAAATGCATCATAATCCACTGTTTTATCCTAGCGGTAATAGGCAACAATGCTTATTTTATAGGGATATTCGGTGCACAACTATTGTCAAATTAAAAAAATTGCGATTATAAATCCTCATAATGAACATGCTGATGACAATGACAACTATTAAGTAAAAGCTAACGATCTGATATCTGCATCTATACAGACATAACCTCCATCACTCGACACTTACACGCGCATCACTTTGATCAAAGACAAATGTGTTAACAGAATAAGTGTCGACCATAAGAAATAATCAATTCTACAGTTACAACCAAGTATGTTTACATTGAATGTTCTACCTTTCCCTATCTATTGTGATAACATTCAGCTTATGTCAATGTTTAAGTAATCTGAGACGCTCGTTTTATCTAAAATGATACTTTGGCATTAAGTGCTGTTTTGTCTTACATCTTTAGTATGCTTTAGCTATGAGGTCAACGTGTCGTTATTTTTGTTTGTAGATTGAGAAAAAATAAATACTTGCATCATGATCCACTGGTTGACCCTGATAATCCGATGCACAACGGTCAATAACCTTTGTTGTTCAAACAGTATCAGTAACTGGAAGCAAACACGTTGATATATTAGTATTTTTCCGATCATATCACGTGATATATCTTATAGACATGATATTTCTGTTCATATCACGTTGATATATCTTATAGACATGATATTTCTGTTCATATCACGTCGATATATCTTATAGACGTCTAAAATCGTCTCAGTTATAGAGAAATATTGTATTTATAATGTTTTTGAAGAGACGCAACGCCGACTTTTCGAATAACACTACATTAGTGAAAGTTATGGTGATACATTTTTATGCAGTGTAAGAAATCACTGATTTTCCTAAATAATCTCATGAATATGACAAATGTTATCTTTACTATTAAGGTAAATCGGCATTATTTATTTAGAAACCAATTACGTCATTTCAAGTATTAAAGCGTGAATTTGTAATCAGGCCGAGCTATTAGAGTTCATTAAATTCCTTAATTGCGTGAATTAAGAAGAACAGAGAATGCTTGGTCGGTTATGCTTTAAAGTTCAAAAAGAGTATACAAGAGATTTACTTATACAGGATTGAGAGTTTCTTGGCTTGGATGAAAACTTTTGAAAAGCGATGAATGATTGGGATACAAGGGGGGAGGGTGGAAGAGAGTTCTATATTTAAGCAAATTTGTAGAATATGGTGTGTACTTTGTGTTGTGATTAATAGTTGGTTATTGTAAAATGTGCTAAATGGTTTAATCACGTAACATAAGCACGCATTTTTTAAATTTAGAATTACTTTATTTAAACTTGATGACATGAAGATTTTGTGAGTGTTATGTTTTATATTCATAAGTATTTTGTGTACGTGTTGGTATGAGTGTTTTTTATTTGTTTTTCCTCTGTTTATCAATCTGTTTTTCCATGATTTTTTTCATGTGTTTTTCCATTTGTTCTTCCCTTTTAACTGATTTATTTTGTTCTACAAATGTAATTATTTTTGGCTTATGGCCTAATAAACTGATTGAACTTGTCAATTTTGTATTCATCAAAGATGTTCGTTTTATCTAGAGTAATGCTTTGGCATTAAGTGTAGTATTGTATTACATCTTTAACATGCTTGTGCTATGAGGTCGACGTGTCGATGTTTTGTATTCAATTTAGTGATAGTTTTTTTTTAATATGCATCAGAATCCTCTGTCTACGAGTCTATTCGGTCAATAACCTTAGTTGTTATAACATAATTATATTATCAGTATCTGATAACAAGCAGGTCACGTTGATATATTTTATAGGCATGGTATTTAGGATCATATGTCGGAGACAATCCCAAGAGTCAATAATAATATTTTATTTGGAGCCAGTTACATCAATGATGATGTTATTGGCAGCAACACCATTGTCTGTTGTAGTAAATCATCCCAACTGGAAGCAATACTATCAGCGCATATTCTCTTTGTAGTACAGTCCATATGGTTCATGATTAGTATTTACTCTGCCACTTTTTCATTCACATTGTGATTCTAAGATGGTCTCAGTTATCGATTAAGCAGACCTGGGGGTAATGCGAACCTGAACAGACGCTTCGTCGACCTTTCAAACCACATTACAATAATAATATTGTTTGGCTTTTCAGTGCAGGGTGTTTGTAAGTAGTCAATAAATTTCAAATAAGATTAATAAATAAGTTAAATATTCTCTTAACATGCACTTCAATGAATCGGGGTGAATTAAATTTGCGTTTGATTTATCCTTGAAACTAAATCGTTTTAATTTCTGAAGTCAATCTTTATTCCTTATTCAAGGGTTGATTTGGAAATAAAAGCCTAGAGGTTTTTTGACCTCTACGCAAAGACACAAAAAGCTGACTTAATTGAGGCCGAGTCATCACATTTTTGCGATCTGAAACTGATCATAAAAATTGGAGATTGACGTCACACAGTTGATATAAAGAGATAACTAGTTTTCTTTATGAGGTCTGGCGGTGAGAGTGACCCCAATAACTCCTCACATGATCGTTACTTAAGTCACCTGGTACAGATAGCATCAAAAGAATCAATGAAAAAAAAATGTCAAAGAATAAATTCAGTCTGTTTATCTCACATTAAAAGTTGTTATTAAGCTGTGTACAAATACAATAAACATTAGACTGAAGGTTAACCTTAACAAAGCATAAACGTCATTGGAACTTTTTTGCAATTGTTTCAATTATTTGGGGTTTTCTCTCTTTTGTCGTGAAATACAGGGAAGTGGTGTTGCTGCTATTTTTTTTTTATTTTTTTTTATTTAGTCACTTCTTTAATGTTATTTCGTATTTTATTTAATCTAGTTTGATTTAATTTCGTTTTATATTTAAAGATTGTATCACAATATGTTGATTTTTCCTGGGATTTTGTGATGAAAAATCTTGAATCTTGAAGCTTAACGCAAAACCAGTTAACATACCAAAGTTTATTTTGTTAAAGTTTATTGCGTTGTGACCAAAAAAAACCTGTCTTTCAAAATGTATGTGAATTGTGATTGAAATTGAGTGTTTCCACCATGTCACTGAAATTGACATGTTGGCTCGCATAACACAAAATGTTTAACCCCTTCTTGAAATAAATGTATTTTAAATAAAGCGGGTTAACCTTTAGAAAACACACACTAGTGTAGAGCAAAGAAGTTTAATTCAACCGACATTTAAGGAGATACTATAACCAATGCAGTCCCCATCGAGAGCAATACAGGCCCGTGCAAAAATGGCAATTTTTTCTTGCAATTGGACACTGTTGATATTTTTACAATTATTTCGATTTGGTCTGCCTCAGTTTGATGTTTCTTTTCTCTGACATACAAGCTGCCGTTTTGTTTCCATCTCCAGCTAGTACGGTTGTGAGCAAATTCTTCTTATTTTTCTATGTTCACACTACGGATTGTGTCGGAGTTTAGATATGTTGCATGTTGCTACATCATGACCTTGGGGATCTTCCCATGAACATGATGATAGACATGTGTCGACTAGAGTATCCAACAGCATTGTACATTGTTTAAGGTGTTTAACGTCTGCATAATCGTATGGTATATTCTCTCGGTAGCGATGCTACTAGACATGTAATGTGCATCCATACCAGTGATAGGAAAAGTACTGACTTTGTCACTACTCGAGTAGAGTAGAGTATTCACAAATTTTCAATACTCGA
>JAUUEB010041313.1:0-16359 GCA_032362205.1 Clione limacina
ATTTTGCACAGAGGATTAATTAACGTGTCCCTAAAAGCTGGAATTTAATATTTTGAAAATAAAACAGTTTTGACAGATTTATGTCCCTTTGTGTCTGATGTGCGTGATTGTACTCTCTACGAGTACTCAATTTTTCTAGTTTTAATCTAATTTACCTGGTATTTCGTTATAATGGGGTTGTGGGCTTTCTTGATTCCTACGGCAGTTTCTTGTCAAAGCAAACAAATCAGATAATATTAATACTAGAAATATTGATTCACCATTTTCTTTCTGTACAGGTATGACAATAGAACCCATTGGTACGTTGATAGCAATTATGGCCCAAGCAACATTTGTGTCTAGTGCTCGCTGTAAAGGAGACGAAAAGCCCAACTCTACTGTTCATGTTCTGCAAGAGGTTTGGATTATACACATTTTCTCAAATACCGAATCTTTAACAGACATTTGGGGGAATGATTCACTCAATATTATATTTTTTATGTCTTTCAAAAATGTTAATCCTGTTCGTTATTTACCTGATACCAAGGATATCAATCTTTCAAGACATTTTTATTTTCCCTACATCTGTTCCTCATTTTAGACATGCATATAGGTTTTCAGGCTTTTACGACAAATCGTTCCTCTCAAGTAAAAAAGATGTCAAAATACCAGATCTTCAGGAGAAGCAAGAACCTATTTTATTACGACCAGAGCTATAGTTAACACAGAAGTGCATTATTTGTAGAAATTTCAATGATGGTTTAGAAGATAGCATACTGTTCAAAATATTTCTACTACGTTTCTCAATATAGAACATACTACTTTGTCGTTGTATTGTTCGTAATATAACATTGTAGTTTGTCGATCGAAGCTTAATGTCATAATATTATGTCGACATAATACAGGTCTTTATCAGATTTTCCATTTTTCTTTCGGTATCAAGTTGACTTTTAGAACAAAAAGTAAGGGAGATTAAATAGCAAAAAGCTTTAACAATATTTATTTTATTCTAAAGGAAAATGCTTACACGCATGCGTCCATGGTGATAACTGCATTGTACATGATATGCTGCGTCATCTGCTTCTTTGGATCGGAAGAGAAAAAAGGTAACCTTAATGCAATTTTTTAAATGACAACTTAAAACAACTTCCTGAATAACATTTTAGTTTTAGTTCTTCACAATGCGTGAATGATTGATGACTGATCACGTAAAAAGTGAATATGGGCTCTTTGATTTATTCAAAAGTTTATAATCTACAAAACGAATTAGCATAGTTCAATATATCTTTGTTTACATTTTTTGAAGACAAATTCGATACCCCTTGACATGTTTGGTAATGACATTGTGAAAAAAATGTGGAATCTGTGAATAAAATAAGACTGTCATTAAATTCTTTCCAAACTATCGATGTCTGATAGCACGTAAAGAAAAGTATCTAAACATCTGTATGCTTCTCAAAATCAGTATGATATTATTTGTATGCAATATTTTTAATGTATTTTCACACTTATTTTCTTTGCTTTACACTTTGGTGCTTCCTTTTCTGGCCACTATCCGTTTTCAGATGTTTAAAATTGCGTACGGAGATCAGACCTAGAAATAGTCCCCATCCTTTCTGGTAACCTAGTTTTTATGACAAAATAATTCTGTGAAAAGGCAAACTTTTTTCATGTTTTTAAAGAGCATTTAGAAGGATCAAAAGTATAGTAGGAAGTATAGAAATAGGCTGTAAATTTTAAGCTGAAGACTTTGGTAGAAAATTTCTATTTAGGTCATTCCACAGAAATGTCAACCACGTTTTAGATATAGTTTTTGAAAGATAAAGTCTTTATCTATATCATATATATATATAAATAAAATTTCAAAAAAAAAGAATTAAAAGTTAGTTTAAAAGACAACAGGAAGCCAATGTTTTACTTCTACCGTTTTCCATCTGCTAAAAAACCTCTTGACAATCAGAGCGGAGAGACTTGATTAGAAATCTGAGCAAAGATAAGGGGCATTTTGTCAAGGAGTCGTTTACTTTCTGCCCCAATGTTTTGACACCATACGAAGACAATATAAAACGGTTACCGTCAACAGCTTCCGTTGCTAACAATACAATTGAATACGGTCGACCCCCGCTACAGTGCCACCCTCTACAACGCGAAAACAGCTACAGTGCCACTTTTCGCAAAACATGGAATTTTTTTTTCCTTATATTTCTTTGTTTAAAAACCCTCCACAGCGCGAATTTCACTACAGTGCCAATTTTTCCCGTGCAGAATATATATTTCAAATAATACAAATAGGTATGATTCAAATATTACATAATAAAAACTTCCTCGCTGATACCAAATGTAAGGCACACGAGTTTGATATCGATGTATGGATATCGATCGAGTTTTAACGTGAATATTCATCCATCATAGTATTACACAGATATCCATTCAAATAATATTTAAGAATATCTAAACATGCACCGTCATCTCGTCTTCAGTATGATTCGAGATAAATGCTTGCGTTTTCTTTTACATTTTTGAAACCGTTGCTGTTAATTTATTATTATTCAATTTTTCATAAGACTTTTGGTTTATTAACAAACTAAGTAAAGTTAAGTAACCCATATTCATTACTGAGCTTCGGGTAATCAGAAGTTAGACTCCCGACTTTTAAGACAACGGCATTTGAGGTAGTGTTTCATTAATTTCCTCGCCAACTTTACTTCACTTGACCTAAAGAGGTTAGCTACTCGTTTTCGCAACTGGCCACTGAGTCGACGGGGGATGTTTTTCAAACATAAAATATGGTCGAGGCTAGAGATCGAACCCACAATATTCTTGGTGATAGAACGTCGCTCTAACCAACTGAGATATCTACACCCCTTCACAATGTATGCAAACGTTAACTCATAAATTTACAATATCTAAAAAGTTCTATCAAAATCCGAAAAGTATGTCAACCAGTTTTTTTTAATTCTTTCTTGTGGTAGATTTTGACAATTGTCTAATATAGAAGCAACACATCCAGGCATTAACAATGCTAAATTGTTTTATTGTTTTCTTTCTATTTTGATGTTTAACTTTCTTCCTTCGTTCTTTAAGCTCTTCAGTTAATTGTTAATAATGTCACATATAAAAACGTGTATGAGTTCCTAGCGACGTCGCATTGAATCTACATAATAAGATTGAAAGTCTGTTTATTTGTGTCTGTGTATCTATGTGGCTATGCATCGGGATAACATCCACAGTTTTGGCTCGATTTAGACATGTTATTTGTAGATATCCCAGGACGTGCAGTTACAATGCTGGTGTAACTTGGTTGATTGTATTAAGAGTAATTCATTATTTTAGTTTTTTAACTATATATTCTCTGTAACACATCGCCGTCGTCATTGATGCGCTTCCATCCTCAGATATTTGACACTGCCACTTTCTGTTGAGGTTGGATCCGTGACCTGGGACATTACGCCGTCCATCCAGACGTGTATATATAATTTTCAAAAGGGAAGGGGGCATTTTAAAATATTTTAGGGGGGGGCATTTTTGAAAATAAGGTGTTGATCGTTCAAATCTATTTTTTTATATTTTCCCCTCAGAGAGGTGGGGACATTGTACCATGCTATTAATTATTGGTTACTGGTGTTCGCTTGTACGCTTTGTTTGGTTGACAGAATACTTAACACGACTTAATTCCCATTATTTTTCCCCGGTAAAACACTGACACTTTCGGTATTCAAGATTAGCACCCCCTCCCCCCCTTAATTCGTCGGTCTATTTTCCTGTTCTTAGTTTCGGGTGTGTACACACTTTTATACCGAGACTAGCCAATGTATGTCTTTTGGTAGAACATTCTTATTTAAAAAAGGAACAATTCTCGTCGGTCGCTTTTGAATATGTGTTAATGATAGATAGCATTGCGAACGATGAATTGAGGAAGCGTTAGAGGCCCGAAACTCTCGTTCCAAATATTTGTCTCTATCACTTGCAATCATAGTGGCTTTACTTAATGTTTTTTGGCACTTCTAAAGTATCTCACTATAAATCTTAACCATGTGAGTGGTTGACCACCATGAAGTTTTGTATTTGCTTTTGTGCCTCTGAGAGTGCCTGTTTGGCTGGTACACTGTCTGTAACACTAACATATTATGAAAATCATGCTACTTTCGCCCCGTACTAGAATGTTTTAACCTCCCTTTAGAAAGATTAACTTCCCTTTTCGCGCCAAAGACCTTGAATGATAACACAAAATAAATTTGAAATTTAGTATAATGTACCATTAGACAAACAATTTATCAATTTAACACAATGTTTGATAATATTGTTGTTCCTATGAATTGCATGTTGTACGAGAGTGCATTTTTTGGTTAATAAAGGTAAGCAATGCTGTTTGTGTCATATACATTTAAAAAAGAAACCTAACGGTTACATAAAACTTAAGGTCAACATTGTCTAGCAAGGTGCAGTGTAATCATGGACAACGCTGGGAAAACCAGCTAGTGAAACTATAAAATGCACAGTTCTTTTACTTTTCTGAGGTTACCTGATGAGCCTAGTTCTTTTTTGTAACATCTGTTACTCATACTCAGCTAATTTCGCCCCAATGAAGCACACTAGGGGACACTCCTTCAGAGACAAATTGATGGAAAAGTAGTCGAATAACTAACAAACAAGAAACATGAGTTCTCGACGAGAGTACTAGGCCCGATCACAGCATCCTCCTCGGGATACGACCAGATTTTAATTAATAAGACAGTATGTCGTACTAAAGTTACGATCTCTACTCTTTTCAATGATTTAATAAGGATAAGGTTACCTACTTTTCGCTATATGATTTATGTACATGACACATGGTTTGCTCGCATATATATCTCAAACGGAAGGAACTTGTTTGTTGACTTTTTGTTGTTGCGCATGCGTACTTGTTTTTTATTGATTGTTTTGTAACTATCCTTTGCTCACATGACGCCCGCTAGCCGTCTTCAGAAGGTACTCTTTTATTAGGACTACAAGATTGATTCAGTTAGTAGGTTGGGCGTATTTTATGTTTTTAGTCTTGCCCGGATGGCGCCTTTGTCGGCTACTTTTTCATTAATTTTCAACCACCAAGGAATCTTTAGCTTTGGCAAGCTGAACACGGGACTTACGTTTTATATAATAGCTCGTAAACTGCAAATTCGATTTCAACCATTTAAGATATGAATCTAAACTATGCCATTTCCCATATATGCAGATCATTCAATCAAAACATCAGTTTCATATTTTTATAGTTATTGTGTTATTACACAAGAAAAATCACAAAACGATTACATAACCCGACATGTGATCAGGTAACAAGAAATTCAGTTTTGTGACACATTTGTATGATCTATTATACACCAACATGTTTTAAATAACACCCATTATGCTTTTCAACGATAGGTATGCGTTCACATTTTCCAAGTGACAGTAAAGACTGCAGACGGAATGTTCTAGAATTCAGTCATGTACTAATTATCCAGTTTCACTGATGTATTTAGATTAACCGACTTTAGGATTTATACAGCATTCTCACTGACACTTAAAACAAAAACTGAAACTCTGGATTTGATCATTAGGGTTAAGTCTGTCTAGGGACTAAGACTGTTCTTAATCAGTTCCTTTGATGCCTACACACAGTAAACATTTCACACGTTTTACTTGCAGTCTTCGCAAGTTTAAGTAAAAACTACATTGTGGATTAGCTGCTTCTTATAATCTTTAATTATTTCAAACATAAAATTCGACCCCCCATAAAGTCAGTGTTACTTTTTCCTGATCATAATGTCAAGGTTGCATACCGCTACATCCTGGTCTACTAAAATTTGGCTCAGAAATACTGTTAGTATGATGGCAATCAATGATGTATGATCTTTATTATGCTTTTGACAGGTGCAAATTCTACAACGACAGTTAACATTGTAACACTACTTAAAGTAATAAGCGAGAGCTACCTTGGTGATAAGTATCCGGAAACAAGTAAATGTAAACAGACGGTAAAAAATGAAGGAAAAGTGGGAGAAGGTATCTTTTGCTAAATCTATGATTGGAAACAAGCATTTAGCAAACGGATAATACGTCCAAAATGACAGCATAATTAGCTGCGATAGGTGAAGCAATTACACAAGCCGCTAGTGCACATAGAGCAAATGAAAAAGCTGCATTATTGACGGGTTCGTTAACGTCAGTACTCTCAATTGGAAGCCCAGAGAAAAGCGCAAGACATGATATCTTTCAAACTATTTTCGAAGAAAATGAAAAAGCCGCTAAAATGGGATAGAAATAACTATCATATAGATTCCATCTCATGTAAGGGATTGCTGTTAATGAAGAAGCAGATAACCTAGCAAACAAATGCAGGACAGATAATAGAGAAATAAATAATTTTAAACGAAGGTCAATGAGATGAAAGCACTCATCAAAAGCAATATTAGAGACAACAACTATACAGGCAACGAAATACTTCACCTAACTCTCTATTAAAAAGACTAATTCCTAGACCCGGAAGAAAACTGCAATATGGTCAAAAGCATGAGTTAATAACTGCCGTGAGACTGGAAACAGCGCATTTTTTATTGAGATATAGCAATGAACTATACTAACGTTAATACAGGGCTTTACTCACTATCCAACACACCTTGCTACTCAGTAAAAACTTTGAAGAAGAACACAAAAATGACCTACTAAAAATGAAAAAAACCCCGCATAACTCTTAAAATCTACTAAGCTTCGACTGAAAATAACGTTATACTACTATTGTATAATCTTAAATTTGGTATTCAACCAGCTAAAATTTTCACAAATATATTTAAGTTAGTGCTCAAAATGTTTGCCTCATTGAAAATAACTTGATTATGTATATTTGAATTTCAAGCGGTATTCAAATCAGAAAAAAAACACAGTGTTTAACGATAACGTAACGTAACGCGTCGCGATACGTATTTCCTTGCCGCGGCTTGTATACGCTTAACTCTGCATAAACACAGACAAGTTGGTATTCAAAATTCAAATGTTTGTCTCGATGATATACGTCGATTTATGTACATGTAAATTTTAAACAGTGTTAAAAACAGAACAATTAAACGTGTTCGAAAAATAGACGTATTGTGACAACTTTTTAACTTTACGTAATTTTTACCATTGAATTGCTAATGCTTAGACATACATTTCACATATTTAATGCCCATGCTGTTTCCTTTAATCTAAACAATTGAAATAGCAATAATCTACCAAAATGATATGTCCAAGTTAAGTGAAGTCAAGTCACCCTGTTTTTTGTTGTTAAATACTAAGACTAAAGAAGGAAAAAATGACAAACTGTCTCCCCCCATGCCTAGAAGTATAGGATTTGAAAACAGCTTTACATGTGGAGCACAATGTGTTTCTTAAACTTCTAAACGGTATTTTTCAAGTTTGGCATGAAGCTTATTGAGTCAAATTTTAACATAGAATGACAATGACCAATTATTTGAATAAAAGTTTTAATGAACGGTAATCTGAACCTATTTTCTTTATAAACCAAACAAACCAAATCTTAAGCTGTCAAATATATACAGTAGTTATGAGGTCCTCCTACTCTGAAGTGTGACGATTGGAAGAAAATTTGTGAACTATCTAGCAAACGCACATAATTGTCAAACAACTATAATATATAATTACAACTATGCAATATGTCGTTTAAAAGTAGCGTGGTCTATATTTTTGCGTAAGCTATATCTTTGAGATATTTGACAAAGTACGGACTATGAAATGTTATGTTCAATGAAAGAGACGGTGAACATTTTTAATGAAATGTTGAGTTTTTTTCATATCAAATGATCATTTTTAAGGTAAAAAACGATTTTAGGGGAATTTGACCTTGATTTTCCTATTTCAATAGAAAACATCAACTTTCAGAATGACTGTTGGCAATGAAAAGATTACGTCGAAACAATTTAAATCGTAGTTATGATGGGATAGCATTTTACCCTTTTTCGACCGATCATTTTACACATTTGATTTTGACGGCCATTTTTAATCGATATACTTAAAATACTTTCAATTAGAAGGTTTTAAACAATTAATACACATACATTAGGAACAGCGGGAAATTTCTAACTAGTTTGTATTCTTAAATACATTGTTCGATTTCATTGGAGATTCGTTTTTTAATAAAGTTTTGGTGATTTTATGCCATTCTGCTTTCATGAATATTGGTTGAAAAGAACTCTCAGGTATAGCTCTATGTCATTGATATTTTTCCTTTTTGAATGTCATGACATCAATATAATTATTCTAAAACTTGAAAGGAGGTACACTCTCAAAAGCAGTTAGTAACTTGACATAAAGTATGGTGCTTAATTTTCAAAACTTTGCTCCACCTTTATTTTAATATTAAGATTAGTTTCATAGCTTTTGCTACATGATTTTATTGGTTTTGAGACATATTGTTAACATTTTGAGGTCAAGCCGACAGTTTTCAAGGTCTACGAAGGTTTACCTTCAAACTGAAGTTGAAAAAGGTATTAAATTACATTTAACATTTTAAACTTAAGTCATTATACAACATATTTATATATCTCGTTTTCTTATTTCCCCCAAAGTTCAAAGACAACATGGACTTTTTAAGATTTTAAGCCAATTTTAAGAAGATTTTCTCCTAGTTTGTCGTTACTGTATATTTCAGTCACGTAAACGTTCTCTGGTTTTGCTAGGCATTTTATGAAAACTCAATGACAACTAGAAATATTGTGATGCCTTTTATATGATTCCACGTGGCACACAAATCAATACATAGTGTATTTCCCCGAAATCATTTTTAGGACGCCTTCATTTAAGTCTGTAACAAGAGGTAGTAATAAGATGGCGCGTAAAAGAAGCAAAGTTATCGTGTTTTATGTATAACATATATTGAACACAATGTTTTTATACACAATTTCATTCTTAGGACAAAATTGCTTTTTGTCAACAGAAAAATAGAAATAACGTTTTACATTTTTTAAAACCGAAAGTCGACCTTTTAATGATTTTTTTTTCAAAAATGTTGTGACCATGACTTTCTGTTTTAATATCCATGCCTTCAATACGGATTCATGATATTTAGTGCTTGGGAGGATAAAAGACCTTTCTAAAGTTATCGCCATATGAACTTGAAAGTAAAACTTGACCTCGAATGACCTTGTTTTTTTCATTCAATTTTTTTTATATATTACATTTCATTAAAATTCATTTTGCCTCACCAACATGTTTTATTACTTCAATATTTGACGTTTGAAAAAAACCAATGACCTTGAAAGTGATCTTAAACTCACAATAAATTAAAGGAGTTTGCTCTATTCAAAATCTTACAAAAACATATACAAGACCACATCGCTTATATTAAATGAAAACAAAATTGTCAGGTAAAAAGTGTTTAATTGCCATTTGTTTCCAATAAAAAAGCACTTATAGTGGGAAACTCTTGGTAAACCTTTCTGCGTGTTCATGACGCAAAGATAAGAAACAACTTTTATGGCATGGTAGAATGTTAGTTTTATCTTTTATATATTTTGGTTCAGTAATATATGAACTTTTCATTATTTAAAACTCAGTGTTTTTCAAAAAGGTAGATTCAAACAATAACAAATTTCAGGTTTATAATTTTGGTGAGGAATTATTTTGTTTAAACATTATCTGAATTTGTCTTTATGTCTAATACGTTTTCTTGTTCTGCTGTCATGACGTTTATGGTGGCAATCCATCACGACTTCAAAAACAAATGTGGAAAACAATCTACAAAACCTAATTTATATCATCAGTTCATGTCCTTTAGACATATCTAGTTAGGTTTCCAAACAAACAGCCACAGTTCACAATTGGACAGTCATGTGAAAACCACACAAATCAAAGCATTGAGGGTAGGAAATTCCAACTCATTTTTTCCGAAATTGCGTCTTTCAACTGTATAGCAGTCAGAGTTTAAATCAAAATAAAGATGCCACAAACTTTATCTAAAAGTCAAAGTTGTTTACAAGCTTAAATACTAATTACAGATGGACATTGAGAAAACCATTACAAAAAGAAGGAAAATCAAAATTGAGAAAGGAAGATAATTTATGTAACAGTGCTTTTATCGTTTTCATTGATAAAACCATTACATAAAGAAGGAAAGTTAAAATTGAGAAAGGAAGATAATTTATGTAACAGTGCTTTTATCGTTTTCATTGTTTCTACAATTTTCACAATTGTCACTCACATGCCAACAATTTTAACTCACATTTTCAAAATGTTCACTGTTTTCACAGTTTTCACACCGTTTCACTATTTATCTTTATTCAAACAGACTTTGTTCATAGTTTGTTCCATTTTAACTGACTCTTACTGCGATTTTCTTTTATTCATACACTAAATGGTTGACTTATTTTCCTCGTCAATTTTTACCCGAGTAACATTATATCGTACAACACCTGAACCCCTCCCCCAGCAGCTGCTCGTATACCTATATCAGAGATGGCAATTCTCCTTTCTAACTCGAAATAATATATATTGTCTGAAGTAAGCCATATTATATGTACACTTCATCTATCAAAGAATTAATGAATGGTATTTCATGAAGGTTAAAGCGGGCAGTCACATGACTGGTATAATAATGCATACTCGACTATGCATTTTTACTTGAACATTCAAATTCCATCCATGACAGTCTATCAATCCACAACCCCCCCCCCAAAAAATAATGTATTGTTTATGAATGCGGGAAAAATAGTGACTTAATAAAACAACTCCGAAGTTAAAACAGGCTTCATGGATTCAAATTTTCTAAATTATATAATTGTTTTTTTAAACTACGACAACTTTTTGCTGAAAAACAAATACATCAGCAGCTATTTTAAATTTTTTAAAGATTGTCTTAATTTATCATAATTTATTATCACACAGTGTTTAATTTGTAATCCGTGAGGGATACAAACGTAAGCTGATGCTTTTGCATATCTTAAATGCGCCTTCAAACTGTCAACCTATTAACCTGTCAAGCAAACTGTCAACCCGTTCAACTTCTCCTCGAATCTATTTTAGAGTTTTAGCCCGCTATTTTTCAAAATGATTTTTAGTAAATATGGAACGAAAACATTTAAGTCAGAAAACCTCCTTATAACTTTCTAGATAAAATAAATAGATGAAAATAAACAAAACGTATAATGAGAGTAAAGGTATGACATATTCTAGGATCTAATTATAATTACAAACCTTACCTAGTTTCAGAATCCTGCTTTTTGTGTCCATTCGCAGATCTATAGTGTCTGGTATCATCTTCATCTTGATGATATTCCAATGATTTGAACGAATCATTTTGATTTCTTTAATCCTTAACACATAATCCAAAAAGTATAAAATGAAAAATCCAAGTAAACATGAATATATTGTACTATTACACTTGCAGTTTTAGTATCCGTCCATCTTACTCATCGAATGAGTAATAAGCGAAATGCGTGAATATCAAAATGATGGCACTTGAAGGAACCTACCCTCAAAAGTGACAATTAAAAATGAAACGTCTACCACTTGAAAGAAATACTTTAACGTGAGTAAACCTGTCACGCTCAAAATCTCTTCATTTAAATATTTAACTGAGCCTAGGTTGAGCCCTGGTTAGGCGTTCTCAGGTAACCAACCGCCACTAACATGATATAAAGTAAGCGTTTTTACATCAGTTTTGAATGACAAGTACTGACTCCTTTTTAGCAGGTAGCAGACTTTAAGTGATGTACAAGGCCTTCCAATATATTATGTTACCGATTGCAAAGGAAGACAGCATTATCTCTGAGTTCATCTTCTTCAGTTATTCCCGCTATGCGTGTACTTAGTGAGTAATCGGACAGAGAATCGTGTTTGTAGAAGCATATGTCACGTTTAGAGATACAGAAGCAATGAACCACACTGGAATATGAAGAACTGGAAAGATGTGTTCATGATAATATTTGTCCTGAAGCCTTCGAAATATAAGAATACTGAATGCACATCCACAAGAAAACACTTTCAAAGTATGGAATGGCTCTGAACACGAATGTAATCATAAAAGAGACTAGATTATAGATTATAAAGAGTAAGCACCCTTCATATCCCCTGCTTTTAACGTCATTACAATGCTTAGAATTGCACTTAATTAATAATCAGCTTTTACCAAATTGATTCCCGACAAGGAGCCAAAACATCAAAACACTTGTAAGGGGTCTCAAGTGCAATCCATTTACGCCACTGAATGTGTTTACATAAATGGATATAAAAATGATTAACTGCAAGTATTCTACGCCTATAAAAAAGGAGGCTTCTGGACCCATATTAACATCCCGACTTTTGATAGCAACGGGTCTTTCTTTTATTTTAAAGGTGTTTGAAACCTATATACAAAGGTATGCAATACACCTTTAAGGTGCACACAACGTATTTCCTTTCAAAACCGTAGATGTTTAACTAATGAAAAAAGGAATTTTGCCTAAACACAATATTTGAATTGATGGGTCATTTTTTGTATAGTTTAGCGATATGTATTATATACAAAAACGCTTAACATGTACCAACATGTTATTTCTATATAAGAGTAAATCAAACAAATTGTTGATTTGTTATTAGTTAAATAATATTTTAAAAACCTTCACAATTTTTATCCAATTTTATTTTATTACGATTATGTATCAGAATATTTAACACCTCTTGAAATCTTTACTCTGCAACTCACAAAATGGCTCCACTTCGAAATTTTTTATTCTTATTTTACTAATAGCAAACGAACAACTTTCCTGTTACCTGTTTGCGCACATTTATCAATTCAATATGCAACCGGTTAATTCTTTTTCACATAAAACCATATGATACAAATAATGGCCCATCGATTCCAAGCCGTTCAGGAAAAATGTGAGAAAACATAGCTTATTTCATCTGGAACAACTACACTGCAAAAGTAACAAAAGCCAAGTTATTTAGTTGATTTATACGCTTTGTATAACATGAATTTGATCCATAACTACTTTTCGACCGAGCTTATCAACACATTTTGTTTGAGTGAACGATTATCCAATGGAACACACTCTAATGATGATTCAACGAAACACTTTGAAATAAAGCCAACATGTTAAACCACATGATCTGAAAGTTAAGCAAATATAAGCACGAACACGTGTTGTTCCAAATGGAAGATTATTCACAATTACATTTGTTGTCTATCCATTCCTATAGGTAGAGGTTATCTTCTCGAATACACCAATTATCTAGAAGCTGTCTGGTATTTTTACGAGTCTTCCACAGTTCACAGTGAATTTCTCACTTGGTGTTCTGAGTAGAGTAAGAATTAAACCAGTTCTCAGAATTAAAAAGGTTAACATCATAAGGAAACGTGAAATAACTCTATAAAATCTTATCAGAGTTGCACTCTTTAGACTCACTTAATTAACTTGGTTAGCCTCTCCACAAACAGCTGCTTCAATTCCTTTAAGGATGTGGGTTTATAGCAGAAGATCAACTATTGGGCAATTAAACTGTGACATCATTTCACACATTCCTCAGCTACCGAAATGAAAATGTCTAAATATATATGTATGTGTGAATGGGAGGTACAGGGTAAGTTACTCCCTACGAGTCTAATATTTCAGATCAAGATGATATGCGCTCTCTTTTAATTACAAGAGAACATTTTGGTCTTATGTTGACTTTAGTGTGTTGGGAAAGTTACTATGGTATATTGAATGACGTATCCACTATTAGTACAGCTGTTTTATTTTGATAACATTCTACTACTCTAGATCCCAATTATCACATTGCTAGCTCTAAACTTAACCCTCTCCACATTATTTGTTTCTTAAAGGCTCCGATTGAAGCAGTGATAATAATTACTGATACTATCTTGCGATCCACTTCAGGTCAACTATTTCGTGCAAAATGAATAATTAGTTACAGATGAACGTTGAAAATGTGCAAAGATTAAGATGTAAACGAGTACTACTCAAGAAATCTGTAAGGTCGACTGTTCTACTCGAGCCCCTCCCCCATGTATCGGGTTATGCAAAAGTAATCGGCCAAACTCGTTTCAGTAAAGGTCATGGCCAAAGAGGAGAAGCAAAGCATGCGATGGGCTGATCAATTTCATACTAATTATAACCCGGCCCCAGAATTACATGCTGTGATTCATGCTGCAGTGATAAAGAAAGGATTTAAAAAGTACCTGTCAGGATCAGTGCTGTGCAACCTAGTGGATAATCCCGCTATTTTCATAATACCACTACTTTCCCCAGTAATCCAACAAATCCCGCTACTTTTTGTTGGGTACTCCAATCCAATAATTCCGCTACCAAACTCTCGAGAATCCATTCCGTATTTCAAAATTTCGCCTCGGTAGGTTCGGCTTGTAACACCATCAATCATAAGTAAATAACAGCGCTATGATGAAAAACATATAATTTTATTAGTTTATCACATGTTTTAGTTTTCATCAAAGTAAAGTCATTCAGTCCTAACTCGAGAGAGGCTTCTCTGATCTTTCTACCACGGGTTTCACCGATCGGATATAATTTGTTTGATATTACGTAAAGTCCGCTGTGAACATGTTGAGTAAAACTCTCCTGTTGAACACTTACATCACTCTTCCACTGGTTGACTTGGAGCAAAAATTTAATTTTAATTTCTTTTTGAGTGATGATTTTTTGGTTGAGTGAATTTTGTTGGATTTGGATGTACAGTCATGGCGCTCCAGGTCATATTAATCATTATCTGACAGAGATGTCATGCTGGAAGTTAAAATCATCAAAAAGTAAATGTTTTAAAGATTTCAAAGATATTCCTAAATGTGGTCTTAAAATGCACCATTTAGCTTTAATTTTTCAAAATGTTCCGGGGTATATTAAACATCAGTATTTCGTGCTAAAGCTCTTGAAAGTGTATATTAAACATTCAATTCTTTTGCATTAAGCACTTAGACCATACAGATGACAAAAAATAGATTACAATTTTTTTTATAAAAAGCAATTCAACCCAAAAATATCTGATATTTTTTCCAATAATCCAATCCATAAGATTACTGAAAAAAATATAACCCAAAATCTACTCAGATTACAAAAAACAAATACTGCAATCCAATCCAATCTGATACTGAATTTCAGTAATCCGCACAGCACTGGTAAGGATATAGAAACTGCTATTCGGGTAACCAAAGTCAATTAGGCTTTTCGTGAAGACAGAAGTACAGCTGATATGTTGAAAGCAGATACTGTCTATAAAAGTGCTTGGTTGAAATTTTAAACATAGTATGTACACAGGAACAAGTGCCCGAGGACTAGCAGAAAGGGATAATCATTACATAACCCGAGAAAGGAGACCAGACCGAATGCGGGAACCAGTGAGGTATAAACTACCTGTCCGTACTAGGAAGAGCATTTTGCAGAGTGATAGAGTGATAGAGTGATAGAGTGATAGAGTAATATTTCACATGATTAGGGGAAGTTTTGAATAATTCTTATATAGAAACAGACTTGCTTCAGATGATAACTATTGTGTGTGTCGTACTATATTTGAGCAGTCATTGGAATGGAATTAACCCATCTATGTTAACTTCATTGACTTCGAAAAGGCCTTCGACAGTGCATCATTCTACATAGTTGAACATTCTATGCTCGTATGGTTTTCCGTAGTAGGTTAAACACATTCTCTCGAGCCTGTATGCCGAAAACTGATGCTGCGCAAGACATGGCGGAAGCATAGCACATTATTTCAGATCAAGTCAGAAGCTTGTAAGGGCTGTGTTATATCTTCTCACATATTCCTTGTTGCCATAGATTTGGTAATGAAAAGAGCGACGACTGACAAAGTCAGAGGAATAACCTGGAAAGCATTTAGTCACCTTGAGAACGAGGACGTTGCTGATGATATTGCTTTGATATCAAACTCACAGAAGGACATGCAGGAGATAACAAATCACATTGAAAAAGAGGCAAGGTCAGTTTGGCCACAGATAAGTCATGTTAAGTCAAAGTAAATGAGAATTTAAAACAGGATAAAGGCAGACATCATTGTTAAAGAAGTTGGTTTAGAGAATAATTTGAATGAGTTATAAACACTGGCATTGAGAGGGTACTTGATACTTACAAGGATTATTCCGATTCAGCCACATTACAACAGATATGGGATGATATGGAAATTAAGTGAAATCACAACTTAACTGAAACGTTACAAGTCTGTGTTCGCTCCACTCTTTTCACGCTGCAGAAACTTGGATAACTACCAAAAGAATAGCGAGCAAGTTGATGGTCTTTGAAGGACCTTGTCTCAGACGCATACTTGATATTCTATGAAGTATATGGTCACCAAACAACCAAAACAGGAATAGATCCTAGTGGTAGAAGTCAAAAGGAGGAAATGGCTTGCATGGGCGTGGCCAGG
>JAUUEB010041424.1:0-16357 GCA_032362205.1 Clione limacina
CCCCCCCCCCCCCCCAGATCGACCCGTATTTCTCAGACAACATCAGACTGGTTATGACGAGTACTATACTCGCAGAGATAATCGATAGTTAGGAAATCCTCAGTGTCTTAAAATGTAAATTGGTTTATGGCACCCTACAAGATGAATGGCCCGAGGACAATATAATACTTCTTTGGTGGTCCTCAAGACTTTCTTTGAACTTAACACGATATATTATTAACTTTACATTATGAAGAGCGTTGTTTGAAGCAGGGATTTATCCCAACTTTTCCTTTAATTTTCTTTTAATTTCTTCCCCCCCCCCCCCCTTGTAGTGTAGGATTATAATAACATGACGAAAACGTCAAGTGTGACATTAGTTTGTGATATACAATTATGTATATTTTGACGTTTTATAAAATGATCTCTGTTATTACATTCACTGTTTGATTTTTACTGATGTGTTAAGCGCTTTGAGTCTTTGCTTTCCTTCTTATGTTTTACGTTTTCCTATTTTTGCTAACGGCCCTATAGAAAGTTAGCACTAGCATTATTACCTTAAATGTTTTTTTTACATGTGTATTGCTTAGACATTTGTCCAAACATAATTCAAATTCACAAAGTATCTTGTAGCAGAGGTTTAAATAACAATTATGTAAAAACGAAAAATAAAAACGAATAGTGATGAATAACATTTTCGAAATTGGAGACATAAAAAGCGTTAAAAGAAACTGAGCGTGTAAAGCTCAGTCGCTAGCTTAAAAATGAAGTTTGTCTTCGTCCAAGCTGTTAGCTTACATACTCAACAAACAATCAAATAATAAATGAGATAAACAACACATTTTATTATTTCGTACGTACACAACGTAATGTACGTTTACCACACATTATTAACATCAATAATTTCTAATTTCTCCATCCAACATGGCACCAACACAATATTGTTCGAGAGGTGTACACAGATTTTGTTCGCTAATGTAGGGATTAAGTTCTTTTGAAGCCTGGTTAGCGACCAAGTAAAGTCGATATCTCATTAAATGCCTCAATTATTTCTCGTTTTACTTTTCATTCTATCGCGATAACTTTTAATTACTTTTTGTGTGTAGGATTACTTAGAGATATGCAATATCAATAGTTGAATAGGAAACCTGTGTACATAATATATATGTATTTGTGGAACATAGCTTACACATATTTAGAATATATACATACAAAGAAAACTACCCACAATATACTACACATACACATATAATATCATTGGATTTTAAACATATTGCAATACCTATCTATTAAAATACAGACGTAACACAACTTTTTAACACACATGAAATCACAACATACATAAACTACTAACCCCACATAAACAGAACAGACACAACTGTAAAAGATGATTAAAACGATTAAAAATGAATGTGAGAAAAATGCACAATCGCTTTATTATATAAAAGATCAAGAACAAAATTAAGCAAAACACAATGAACAGATTTGAAGAAAAGAGGAAATTAAAAGATAATTTTACAAATTGAATAAACAATTATCAAATGTTACAAGTTACAAGGTTAACGTATTTTATGCATTGTAAAAATTCCCGTAGGCTTTCTATTCGATTGAAATAATTCGATCCCACACATGCCCTTTGAATTTAACAAAATGTTAAACGAAAAAGATAATGACATGCAAGTATTTTTGATGGATTAAAAAGATGAATTTGTGTTCCCACTCACCGTTAGCGATGATGATACGCATCAATTATCTCTGACTTTTACAATAACTTTCACACTAAATGATCACGCATCACTGACCGCCTGATGACAGTTAATTGTCGCTGAATAATTAATGAGGATGATTGGCGACCTCTGATGGTAAACTGTGGCATTGTGCCGGGTAGAACTCACTTAGCACCATCTTTTTAATGTTTTTTCTCATCATCGATATTATTGTCTTGTTTTTATTTTTTACGTTGTAACAGAAATATGTAATCTGAATAAATCATCTTGAAAATTTAGTTTGAATCACTTTAGCTAAAATAAGACTTCTGTGAAATTCATCTGGAAAATGAATCATGGTTATTTTGTGCAGTGTGACAGATAATTGGATTGACATCTACTTGTGATAACAAATTAAATGTTATTTGAACTATTTCCACAGACGGTATGGCACCAAATGTGCCGGATGTACACAGGGTATTTCACCGAGTGATTTGGTGCGAAGAGCACGTAATAAAGTGTTCCATTTGAAATGTTTCACGTGTGTTGTATGCAGAAAACAGCTCTCTACAGGCGAGGAGTTATACGTCTTAGAAGAAAACAAATTCATCTGTAAAGAGGACTATATAAATAGCAAATACGCGGGTAAGTCACATATTTTCTTTCCTTTTTTGCTATTTTCTTTTCTTTATATTATTTTTCTCTCTCTCCTATCTCTTTCTACACTGGCCTTATATCGAGACTATTTTCAGCATTTTTGTGTGATTATGTTGTTTGTTGTAACTGAGCCTTTAACGCGGTATTGGTATTTAAGAATTCCTGACCTGAGAAAGATAGTTATATCGCGGCGTATCTACTTTAAATAGCAGTTGGGGTGAATTTTGAGCAAAATTCTTTGAGCCGTATACAATTTACATTTGATTTTTAAATATAAATCAGTATATCACTCACACGTTAAACCCGTGATAGATGAACCTTCCTTGGGCTAAACTTTCATAGTGTTCATGCCTAGACTGATATAAAATAATACACATTTAAACGGGGTGCAGTTTTTCGACTTCAGGTGCCATGTTGAAAATATCTGCTGTTGAAATAGATAAAACTCTACCACCTACTTGAGTAGCTAAAGAGACTTCAACTTGGCCCCTGCTCAGTAGGATGGTGACTGTAGAGGATGCCAAAGTTTCTCGACTACACATAATTTGATGACGTTGATGAGTGGAGGATGAAAGACTTGTAAAGAACGGAAGTGTTGAAGTATGAAAGTATCTGTAAAGTACTTTGACACCTCAGTGCTCACCGTGACCTTTGGCCTTGGTGGACAACATCGATGGCACCAATGGTCAGTGAGAGTGGACACAAGGAGGTCGTACGGACAACACGCCCAGCTATTTTACCGCGGAAAACTGAAGAGCTCTTCAGAATATGACGCACAGAGGGGAGCTGGTGGTGTGTATGGGTGGCCATGAAGCCATGAGTTTTGTGAGCGGATGGAAGTCCTGAATAATATGAAATATGGCAAAATATATAAAAAAGGAAAGACAGTAATAAAGGAAAGACAGTAATAAAGGAAAGACAGTAATAAAAGAGTGAATAAAAAGGAAGTTAAGGTAAAGTATAGAAAAAATAGTTTGAAAAACAAGAAGAAACACCTTACTAGATACTAAATAAACATGAAATACAATACACACCAATATAATAGAATTGAACAATAGGTTAAATAAAATGTGATATGAAATGTCTTTAAATAATTCCATAATTGTAAATTTAGACATGAGTACAATCTAACGAGTGACCGATATGTCGTACAAAACAAAAATGTGCTGAGAATAATCATAAAACGATGACAAAGAACCAAAATATCGCTTTCTACTCCCAAAATGCGTTATAAGGAGATAAAAAAGAAACTATATTTAGAATCCGATCTCTGTGGCCTATCCAATGCATATAAATGAGGAGAAGGGCTAAACAGGCCTCAGAGATACCGTATAACGAGAGAATATTTTAGCCGCACGTATTGATCTATATGCGTTTGACTTATTTTTACCCCCTCCCCTGTCACGTGTTTTACCCCCTCCCCTGTCACGTGTGGGCGCATGATATTGACATTCATGTTCTGATTTTATTCTTAATTTTCGCGATGATGACCTACAATGTTTTTTCTCTCATTGTATTCTTTCCATCTTAAATTCTTTTATTTCTTGAAATATATTATTTAGCTCTCAATGCACCCGTTGTCACATACCAATCACTGCACACAGTACACATTGCATTTCGTCTACCTTTAATAAAAAAAAATACTTCCCCAGCTTGTTCTCTCAATCTCTATCTAATTCCCTTCTTACATAATTCCCTGACCTGGCCATTATCTGACTCCCTGAGTTACCTTTTATCTGGCTTCCTGACTTGCCTTCTATCTGAATCCCTGACTTGCCTTCTATCTGAATCCCTGACTTGCCTATTATGATCGGTCTTTTCTCACACTCCACATTAGATATAGATAAAAAATGTCCCGCCCTGGCACTAATTAACAATGGCGCTAAAAACAACAGTCTCAACAAGTTAGTTCTGGGATCATTTGCATATTGTTGTTGTACTAGCCTAGCATGTAGGCTTACTTGACTCTCTTGGGGCCTTCTGCGCATGTCACATTGTATCTTGTTGACCCCTAGGTCGCTGACACCTGCTTGTTTCTAATTACGATTTTGTACGAAACTGCACGCAGCTCTGATCACCGGAAGTATATTGGAACCACATGACATATAAGTAGATAAGTCAGGTTTTCTCGCAAGAGTTACGTCCCTTTTCTGACATGTCAACCCTGTGCCTGGTGATGCCAAACAGTTCTTGTATGTATGTGTTCCTCTATATGTTTTTGTTTGTCAGATAGAGAGAAAGAGAAACGTTATACGTGTCACAAGTCACATCAATCTTTCTTTCATTTTACAATATCCAACTTAATATGAATATCTCTTTTTAAGTGGCACATATTTTGAATTGTTGACAATGATTTAGAACATATTGTTATTATAACAACACTGTAAGTCAATGAACAAATAAAAACGAAATCTGTTTGTCAACAATCATTGATCATGATGTCACAAACATCAGAGTCCTATAATTCGTCAGACCATTTGTAATAATAATTTGGCTATTAATCATACACAAAAAATAGCATTTCAGGGTACAGACTATCAAACACTGAAAAAAAAGAATGAAAAAACGATTACAATGGAAGTAAGTGTCAAGAATCTGGCAAATACTCTTAAATAACGCTCTTCTGTGTCAAAATTCGAGATAGTGACGCGCAACAACAGCAACATGGCTATCATCTCTCCCCCCTATAGACGGCATAAATCAATGTATGATGGTGGCCATGATAAGACTAGAGCCCCCGGGGTAGACACATAGTTAGAACGTGAGCGCTTTTATCGCATGGTGTGAGCACCGAGCTATGCACGTGGCTCAACCTAAACATTGGTTTTATTGAGATCCGAGAAGAGGATGTTTAACTTACGGAAATGAACGACAATGAGCTTTAAAAAACCTCTACATATTTATATAAAGTGATAAGTCTTTAAAATACAAGAATTAAACAACAAATCAATCCCTTATCAGTCAAGACACAAACTCAACAGTCGATCAGCATAGAAGATTCAATAAAATATTCATACAAACCACATATCTCACGTCACTCATCATAGCAGTGTTAAAAGAAGACAAGTAGAATTATAGTGAACATGATAGAAGAAAACACACACAACCAGACTCACATTATAGTAACAAAACAAACAAATAACACCAAAATACGTATGAATTTCAATTTTCTCTTACAATCTGTATTCTGAACGTAGTTACCTCTCCATAGCAACCAAACAAATATCAAAACATCAACGGTCCTGTCATCACATCCTGTAAGCTCCCCATAAAACTGTTTTGAAACTTATTGTTTGTTGGACCCATATCCCCAAGCACCCGTCAGTACCTCCATCAAAACGTCATTTTGAGCTCATGTATGTGTACTCACGAACACGGTATATCGGTACTAGAATCCCTTGTCGTAGGTTGAATCGTTATCAGCATCTTTCTTCACGGCTAGTACCTCTTGTTGTAACCGTCTGACACTAGCTCTTATCTTATCAACCCCGTGTCCGTCGCGGAAACTTAAAACGCCTAAATGCCTAGTAATAGCAGCTAATCGCGGAAAAAGAGAACGAAAGTAGAGTCCCTGTGTGACGGGGAATTCCCGAACGGGGCGCCGTGAAAACTTCCCTCGAGTATCAAAGAGTTCTAATCTGACTGGCGGATTTTCTCAGGGGTTCAAGACGATTGATAAGAAAGCGGTTTGGACCGTGTAGCCCTGATGTTGTCAGGAAATATATCTTTCGAAAGACTTAAACATTTTAGCTTTAATTTCTTTGCACCTATGTTTTTGGGAGATAACTCCGAGAGTTTCTTGGCCTTAAGTTTGGATAATGGGAAAAGATATGATGTTAATGGCAACCCATACTCATTACTCGTGTAGAACTACAGATAAATTACATTTGTACAAAAATAACCGATATAGACAATTAACGATCTCAAACATGATTGAAGCATCCGATAGCGTTGCTGTGAGTTGCCGTAAAAGTTTGGGGTGATGAACTTGATAAACAACATTCTCAGAAAAAAACATTCGATTGGTTTATGAAGACGTTAAACGCATATATTTTTTTCAAATTCTCGTATAAAACGCATTCATACGGACGTTAACCTCTAACATATTTAAACTTTTTTGCTCTGAATTATTGTGCACGCATTATATTAACAGTGTTATGTTCACATACCCACACTGCACTACTTGACTAGCTTGATGCCCCCGTGTTAGCGCTCACATACATGTGTTAAGATAGCTATCTGCTACTGTTCTAACATTAACATGCTCGTAAAGGGAACCTGTAAAACACGTAGATCAGAGAAGCCGTCAGACTTCGAGTACAAGTCTACACTTTCATAGCACACATTATGTTTGTCATAAAATCAATCTACCTTAGACGATCTTGAACGACAAGACAAGTGAACCACGTGAACAGAGTCGTAAACAACGAGGCTTATGGGGACTGTCATAAAACTGGGATTAATACCCAAAACAAAAGACTAGGTGGTCTCAACTTACATTTGTTAAAACCTTAGTAAATTAATTACAACCAGCCATACATATGTTCATGCGTATTCTTATAGAGTTCTTAAGACATTGATTTATATAATAAGCTTACCAACTGAATGTAACATTAACTTATTTTTCAAAATACCTGTTGGGTGTTGTCAAATGGCTTGATTTATAGTCTATTTGCATTCTTGTTTAATAAACAAATCGTGAATAGGGAAATTTGAAATTTATATTACAAGAATCGCAAAACATTCTTTTGCTTTTTGTATTTTTTGTTACTTAGATTTAATACAACAAACTTTGCGATGATTTCAACCACCGATGAACACATTCTCAATAAACATTCTAGTTTGAATTTTTTTTAACAGATTATTGCCACCTTTTCTACACAAAATCCCTTTACCTTTATTTATTTTGTTTGATATCTGGGAAAAGGCTTCAGCTAGGATAGAGTACATTCAACTATGGGTGCGATCCTAAGCCAGTTTACGACATCGTAAAGACGATTTACGCCCCCTCCCGTCAGGTTATGGCCAGATCTTACGTGGGGTAGGCAAAACCGCTAAAATAAACGCTAAGCACGTGAAGAGTCAAATCCTGGCTTGGTTAGCACTTGCTTTGAGAAAACACTGGCACATCAAAGGATCCTAGGGTCGCCAATTTTATGAGATCCTCTGTCAAACTTGTGTTCAAACTTCAAACCATGCATCAGAGATACTATACATGGTCTTTGTATGTATATAGAAGGGGGGGGGGGTACTCATAACATTATCGTTAAATTTAGCGGATAGACATATCTTAAAGAGTAGACGAATATGCATACAAACGTACACTCACTTATGATAGG
Organism: Clione limacina; assembly: GCA_032362205.1. NCBI lineage: Eukaryota > Metazoa > Mollusca > Gastropoda > Pteropoda > Clionidae > Clione > Clione limacina. Next base: position 7,682 of record JAUUEB010041424.1, read on the forward strand.
GATAACATATGACCGAAACGAGAATACCATTAGATAGCGAGTTTGTAAGTAAAAGGTTAGGGAGATAAGTGAAAGAGCGAGCTAGAAATACAACAGGAGAAATGGAAGACGAAAGAGAGAAATACTCTATAGAATGTCCTTCGCCTAGGGTCATTCAACTTCAAGATTTTTAACTTTAATTTCGATTTTTAGTTACACTATTAAATGTACATTCTAGTTGTTGAATGGGACACATTACCTCGTAGAATAAAGTATTATATGTCTTTTCAATAAATCTTACCAAATCTTTAAATGCCATAGTAAAATACAAACATATAACATATACATCCCACATACGTTAATATACTCATACACATATAAACACTGTCAATATCGGTTGACATAGTGATTCGTTATCTATATACAGTGGCACCTCCCACCAGTGTCCACACATAAAACGTCCATTGGCGTCAAGTTGTACAATTTATGCACGTCTCATGCAGTGGATGGCATAATCAATGATACATAAATAATGTTTATGTGAGTCTAAAACTGGGGATATTGATTTACAATGAACGCTTATAGCAACAGGTTTAGCTTAACACGGAGATTTAGATATTGAAGGGGATAGGAGATTATTTGTTTTATGAGTTTATTTGCTTACTTTGGGTCTCTTATTGTTATATTTCTTTTTATTTTCTAACTGAGCTCTGACTGTCATGTCTTTTTTGAAATATGAAACTTTCTTTTAAAACAGAAACACATACTTCAGAAGTAGGAATATATTATTTGTCGCTTTTTATTAATTATATCATATTTAATAATTATTTAACTCAAATAAGGCAAATTGTAAGTTAAACTTTCCCAACAAATCGTTTTTTCTTGATCACCTTCATTCATGGAATATAGCAGGCGCGTAGCCAGGATTTTGTAATGGAGGGGACAACTTTAGATATAATAAAATCAATGTCCGAAATTTTTAAAATAAGTAAAAAAGTGTGAAAATTTAGAGCTTTTTGGATCAAAATGGGGGGGGGGCATCTCCCCATGTCCCCCTGGCTACGCGCCTGGATTATAGTCTTGTATAGATAAGATAGTTGATCTCATATGACGTTCGTTCATTATTAATATGTTCATTTGATAACCTTGAAATGGTGATATAGATCACGTGATGATATAGATGACGTGATGATCTAGATCTGATCTGACATAGTCTGACATAACAGCTTAACTCCCCTCAGATGTTTATCCAACCATTTGACGCACAACACGGAATTTTCCGGGTGTTCCTTCTGCGATTGCACATTGGGGAATTCTGGGTAAACTCTTGAGAAGCGATCAGGTGCCCCCTGAGAAGATATAGGGTCAAAGATTTGATGTTTGTTTCTTTACTGATTTTGACACGGATAGCGGTAAACTGTGTCCTAAGGGTGAAATATATAGATAAATATTCTAGATATAGACATAAGACATTCATGAATAACTTTCCTTATATTTGTATCTGTATATTTGGTTGTCGTGCTTAGTGTATACAGCTTTCATCACATCATTCGAAATTCATTCGAATGCAAAAATGTGATCAATTCTAAAAATTGACACGCTTGGAGCATCGTGCAGTTTGTATGTCCTGCCTTTGTACTTGTTTGGCGTTTAGAGAACGCTATCCAGTTTATTTTATTGTGTGCAATTTGATGCTATAAATCTAACTGATTAATACGATAGTTTCTTATAACGCATGTAAAAATAGATGGATTAACAATGACACGGCACTTCTGTATTTAGAGTGATAAGTAGATTAATTACTGATAGCGCGTATAGAATTATATTTGTTATATAAGATGATATCAGTTCCGACCGTCTTCATCTGAATAAGAAGGGAACAAATCAACAAATGACAACAATAAAATCTTCAAGAAATCTCCCGACACTGTTTCCAAATATGCACAAGATTAGATCAAGAAACACTGCATACATCTTGTGTTTTTCTCCCCACTTTTGAAACATTATTTATCACAGGTTTTAAGATAAAGTTAAAGATATTGTCCTACATCAACCTTATCTGATTTCTTCTGTCTGTAAAATTCCAAAACTTCTCTACCTTTTGTTCCGAAACAAACCTTTTTGCAACTGCCATTCCACGGGATTATAAAATATGTCCACCTTACAAGATCACACGTTTATCTATACGCGTCTGTCTCGTCCTTTCTGTCTCGTTCTCTGTATTTATTTACTGTTATGTACCCATGTCCCTTAAACTAGATGTTGAACTAGCCGGTACCTCCTCGACAACACATACATGCATAACTTTCATTGCCTTATACATGTCTCGATGAAGATTCTTTGGAGATATATAAGATTCGTGAAAACTTATCTGGTTTGTGTCTAGCCTTACCTCTGACAGACTGACAGAGACACAGCTCTGACGTTCTAAAAAATAAACAAAAACTGTTACATGAGGCTCGACGCCTGTCTTATAGGAACAAAAAAGAAAGGAAGACCAGAATAACGCATGCTGATAATGACAGTCTCTTTATCTGGCCGATGACGTGAATGGATGCACAGAACGCCGGTGGGAGGTGAGCGATTTAGACAGGATAGACGGATAGGATGATGGATCTGGAGATAAGCTCACCATAGAGATACATTCTCATTCTTCTTCATGCAATGGAAGGCCCCACATATCGCCTTTGTTATACTGTAACAAACGCAACGTCTATTGTTTTACGTTGGCGATATAATCTCTGCATATTCGAGTATTTCTTTTCATAAAACGTTATCGTTTTGTGTAATTTATCGCTTTTAAATTATTATCTTTTGAATATCTTTAATATTCCATCAGGCCTTATTTATTCCTTTTTGTTTTTCATCGATTATTTCTGTCCTTTCTCTGTAAAAAAAAAAGAATGTTTGAAAATCTGATATCGAACGCTGGGCTATGATTGTTTAACACGACTGTTCAACGGCTGAAAATCGAATCAGTTATGAAATGTTAGGATAGAAAGTGTTAGATCGATATCTTTTGATTCTAAAGAAAATCAGTGAAAGGTATCGACGAAGGCCGTTCTATTAAATCAATGTAACAAGGCCTCGCCTCCACGGGAGGGGGCTTTTTGACATGTGTTGGGGATAAACGCTAAATACAAGAATAGTGAAATGAACAGAAGAAGGATTAAATATGAATTTTAGTAACGTCACTCAGTCGTTCCCGGGTAGGCTCTACGCACAGTATTTATCATGAAATAAATAAACAAAACAATGGAAAACGTTAAAAAAATTCGTAGGCAAATAATATTGTTAGTTTGATATTTTTTTCACGTATGTTCAGTTCAGTCTAACTAAGTTCCTTCCCCTCTCACAAAGTTGTATCTCGTACCTATGTTGATTCTTGCCTACGTCAAAGTTTATCTACCGATATAGTAAGGTATAGATATACAAAAAACAGAGACCTCACAGGACTCGTGTTTGTAAACAAACCTGACTGGGGGAAACTTTCCCGCCCTGGTGAGGACAACTCAGAACTTGTGGTGATCAGGCGATGAAAAGTCGAAACGGAAATAGTCAAATGTGATACGTTGTCCAGATTGGGGAACTAGTCAAGCTGTAGAGTGACGTCATAAACATATTCATGGTGGAGGTCTTGTTCTTTCCTTTTTGACTCATCGAATTTTTGTTCATCGACATTGTTATTGGTAGTTATTTATGTCCATGAAATAGGACGTATCCTCATTATCTTTTAAATAAGCGCATTTCATAATTGTTATACTATTTCGATCTTTTATTTTTAGTTAAAAGTGGCCGCCGTTATGGTGAACAAAAGTACAAAAAGTGTTCAGTTATTAGTAATTAATGCAGTAACTTGTAATAAATTGTCTCAGATTTAGCTCTTGGTCAAGTTGGAATCGGTGGTGTGTTTCACATTGTTTATTGTTTTTGATGGACAAAATGTTGAAAGACCCAAATCTGCATTTCTAGATGTGCAGCCATTTTATGCTTTCTTCGAACTGATCTACGTATATTTTCTTTTAATTATAAACTATGATCGTGAGGGTGATTATCATCTCCCCTCTAATCGCGACAGCATCAATGATTTGGCGTTGCTTCCCTTTTCGTGTGACTGCGCGGCCATATTGGATTAGCGAACACAACTGCCTGCACGAGGCTGATAATGCAAATTAAATTGGCAGGACAAATTCGATAACTTTAGCGGCTTTCAAGAATCGCAATTCCACACGTTAAGTTGGTTCAAACATTTTGCCGATGGGAAACGCTTAGTGAATTAACAGAGCTTGCTCAGGGCGGAAACATCGCCTGAAGATTTTCTCTAACGATCAGTTCAAAGGCATTTTTAAAATTCGCAAAAAGAAAAAAAATTAGGAGAAAAGTGATTGTTGTCGGTGGGACATTTCGTATGCTCTTTTTGAATGTAATATTTCTGCTTTTACCTCTTCCAATTTTTCGGATGGTTGTTTTGTCCTTCACATTTTTATCAATTTACACTTCAATTTAGATCTTTCTGAAGTAGTAGATTAAATAATGCATATAATTTGTGTTTTTTTTCTTTTGACAAAGTTGAATTCGTCCGAGACGGTACGAGATCTGATATTAATTGATAGTTTGTGATGATGAATGAACCTTACCTTTAGTATATAATCTAAATATCCCACTTAATCCCTGTCTCATATCTTTGATCATATAGTTTTCATTGATATCAGTTCTCAATAAACCTAGAATTTATTCATATACATCATGAACTGTGTTCACTGTGTTGTTGTCATGAAGACGGAGGGGGCGGGGGGTTATAAAACAGGGAATAAACAAAACAATCTGTGTTTATTTAGCAAAGTTTGCCAACATCCTGTGTGGTCTTCTATTTAACTATTGTTGTGAACATTAACAACGTTTTATTCCGGTAGATAAACTCGCTACTGGAAGAGGTTTTATAGGAAATAAAACACGGGGAGTCTTTGATGTTAATTCTCTTCACATCTTTGTTGATATAAATATAGGAATTAAAGCCAGAGTGCTACAGAACATTGCATGGATCTGGTTGTATAATATGGTCTTAAATAATGTGCATAAAACGTAAGAAGTGTGTTTATGTCGAAGGACCGAAGGTTAAATATATAGATAAACAAATGAGTTGTAATAAAGAAATAAAGTACAAAAAGAAATGCAGAAACGTCGAACTTAACAAAATAATGCCTATTTTCGAAAGTCATTGTAAAATTATATGTCTCTGAAATAAGGCAAAACACTGACAGTGAAATATAGCTTATGAAACATCAAAGTTAGAATAAAGCTTTATTATTTCCTATCTATCTACATATTTGATATACATATTAGCATTATTTCATATGCTTCTCTTCTCTTTTCCAATTTCACTCGTTGTCTTGGTTTGAGACTCCTGGCAGAGTCGCCTGCCCTTAGATGATGGCGATGTAGACTGGAATAAAAAATAAAACTTGAATGGATTTTCATCTCTGAAACCCGGAGGCCTTTCTCCTCGACATCTTGAGGACCCTTTCTGGTCTCAGAGATTTTTCTCCCTCCCCAAACTAGACATACTGGTGTATCGTGGGAAAGATCGATTGCCTATATGGAAATTTATAAGAACAACAGATCAAATCATTACAGCATTTTTTTAAAATCTACTCTGTAAAAACATGTTTTAAGAGTTTTAAAAGTCGATACTGAGACAACTATCTATTGCTGAAAAATTAACGAATGGTGCAATTTTAGGAGAACGTAAGTAAACGTGAAATCAAATTTAATACAGATATCAATATCATGACAGACATCAAATATTTAACCACTTCTTTTAAGCACGTAAATAAAACTTGACGAAAACTAAAGACACTTAAACAAACACGCAAGAAATGTGGTGGCCATTTGACGAGAAAAAATATGATGAGAAAATAAAGTCTATTATGAAAACAAAAAGAGGCAAAGATCAACCCCCTGGCAACCAGCAAGAGAACAAAACTAGCAAACAAAGCAGGACAAGAAGCCTACTTTCCACCCATCCATCAGCTCTCAATTTGAGCCTCTCTGGTACACGACGAAGTCTCAGACTCCCAAAAACCTTGTTCCCACTCTCTTATCTCTCCAACTGCCCTTGAAATGTGCCCCTCTTGAGCGCCATCATGCCCTCCTTGTCGTCCTGGTGCCTCTTGTCTTCATTCCCATTCTCTAGACCCTCCACATACAGCAGTCCTTGGTGTCCCCTTAAGTTGTGTTGTCCCCACGTCTCTTGTCGCGACCTCTCGTGGCTACTTGCTATGTTGTTAGAAACTCTTCACCCGAGAAATCACCAGAACAGGCGGACGGTCTAAAAACTAGGAATCGCCATCATAGACAAGAGAGAGAAAGGGACGAAAGAAAGTGGAAAGAAAGAAAGTTGAAAAGTGTTTTGAAGCGTTGTACCGTTGTCGGAGAGACCTCCTCTGGCCACCCTTATATTGACGGATATCGCTGTATTTCCTATTTCTTTGCCTTTCTCTATTTGATTTTTATTCTTTGCCCCTTGTAGAACGAACATCATCGATCTTCTGTTTTGTGTCTCTCGAAATCGCTCCTTTATTATTCTGTTTTGCAAAAGAAAGCCAGAGACTCGCCTCAAGACGTGTTTGAATATTGATATGTTTTTATATGATTTTCGCGCACTTGAATTAATTCAGTGCGGTCTCGGATTCACAGTTTTAGTTCATTCGTTTATTTTCTCTACCGTTCCACAATATTCATTTTTTCAATTGGTTTTTCTGTCTTCTCTTTTTTCTTTTCTGACCTCTCCCGATTAGCTTTGTTACTTATGTACACTGTTAACACACTGACGTTAAATAATGAACACATATACACAGGTACGCAGGTACACATGTACACAGGTACACAGAATAAAATGAATATCAAACAATGTTCAAGAGATATTTGTAACTAACACCCACATGTTCAAGTAAAAGTAGTTTAAGATAGTAGTTTATTTGGAATCGCCTCAATCCTAAAGGATATTTGTTTCTTTTAAATATAAGCTTTGATTAACTGTTAGGTCTTTCTTGAATTTTTTAATTCTCTACTTTTTTTTATAGTGGTTAGAATCAGGAATCAAAGGGTAAAAACCTAACAGGAAATGAGATGTTATTGGGAGAATTAAGAGGGATAATCACATCAAATATTTGATGAAGGCAAACATTTACCCCAAACTGTTACTCGAGTTTTAATTCAGTTAAGTTCCTGGCCTACAATTTTGATTCATTCATATTTCTAATTACCTGCCTGTAAGTAAAACTACAGAAGTAGATTCTAGATAAAATGTTTGTGCAGTATGGAAATACTTGTTTGCAATACGCATAAAACTTAAATGAATGTGTCAACTGTTTTAATATTTCTTAAAAGAAACATGCAATTTGTGCAGTACATCGATCAGTGTAATGGAATTTATTTAAATCAGGAAGACATGTAGAAAGGCAATATTAGCGGCCATGACCAAGCGAATTTTTGTTTACATGAAGAGTTTGTGGGTGCCCTCCCATAGGCACGCGAATCTCCTGGGTTTACTCCCGTTGGGCAGTCGTTGCTATACTCTTACTATTTACCAGCAGTCGACAAACGTGGTTTTCCCGTGCTGCTATTTACACGAACGGACAGGACCTTGAGTTGTGGCATCCATGTTCAGGAGCGACGACTCACGGTGACACAGGGTGGGTGTTTAGGGTTAAATGGCACACCCTACGACCTCACACTAACTCTCTATTTCATTCCTTACAGGTCAAATGACAATTATTTGACCTCTGTCAGTGTATCCAGGTCTATGTCAAACGATTGGCATTCTTTTGTGAATGTATTTACACTTGAACTCGACAACGATGAAGATAGCATAAAAAGAACATGACATGGCAGAAAAATATGAAAAGCTCAATATCGAGAAATTCAAAGTAAATAAATGTATCATTTACATGAACATTATTAGACAAGTAAAGTCACATAATAACACCGGGCGTCATATCTTAGGTATCATTATTGGCTTTAGTTTTGTTTGCCGATTTTCTTACGAGTTTTTTTTTCACGAGTGGAGGTTGCATCTGGGGGACTCTGGAACTGGACGCAATCGATGCCACCTCTTACATTCTGCATATCAGAAATGGAATATCTCCCCCCAAATCCATATTTGCCATTTGTATATTGTTCTACCAATTCAATGATTTTCTGCTGATCTTCCCGTCTAGGTTCAATATTTATATCCAATGTTTTGATTTATACCGACTCATTATTTAAGAAAGATAGACATTAAGGACGAAAATGCTCCGAGTTCTCATTTTGATTTACACAAAATGGTACAAAAAAGCTTTAATAAGCCAAAATAAAGTGAACAGCCTGTGTCAAAACTGTCATTGACCTGTACAAGTCGTGTAAAGGTCACCCGTCAGTGTCCTTAAGACACTACAATCTCAAGTATGTAAAAAGTAAACTGACAAGTCGTTCGAATCTACACTGCTTGCACCCGATATACACCAAAAAGACATTCCAGGGAGTTCTCACTGCTTTTTATTGTATTCTTAGAATGATTCTAACGGTTGTTGAACCCACTTACCCCAAACCTCCCATTCCTAGAAAAGAACTAACACAAACTGACGTTCATCTGTTACATGTATATTCACATTTGCACGACGTGGGGGGGGGGGGGGGGGGGGGGGGGGGGGGGGG
>JAUUEB010041535.1:0-16354 GCA_032362205.1 Clione limacina
ATATTGTATTCTATGTTGCAAAGATTTGAAACCAATTCATATTAAGTTTGGTTTACTTTTCAAGCATCAAAAACTACAAAAACAAAACAAAGTTGGCTGTACGATAAGAACCACTTTTTTGTATCAGTTGAATTTTGCAAATCCAAACCTGCGTCAAAGTTTACCTTATACATTTTGTGGGTAAATACTTTATAAAAAATGAGTTAAATACATACGTTTGGTTGAAATGACTATTTGTGACTCAACATGGTTGAAATAGGTCAGTTCGTCTTATTCACATTCCAGGTAGTTATATACTTTCTTATAACACGCATAACACGTCTGTTCAAGTTGGTCCAATATGACATGTGAACTCAAGTTTTTGGTTTGGTTCGCGCTTGGGCATTCACTCGTTGATTTGAATTCCCACGTGCGAAGTTGCTTCCTGTCCTACACACCCTGATTTTTGCTCAGTTAAGAGTCACTTGATCATTTATCGGGAGGTTTGTTCCATTGATTCCATTTTCAAGTCGGTGTTTATACGACTATTTTAGTCCAAGCTGTCAGTTGTCAAAACGTTGATACGGGACTAGCCCTTTTTTGTTCATGTTAATTTAGATGATGTCCTATGTCGCTTTTCTGTTTATGCTCTTTTGTCTTTACATATGTGAACATGTGCATTTTTTATGGGGATATACCCACCAGTTTGTGCAATGCTGGAAAATATGTTGGTCTTTATTCGCCAGTAAAAGAGTTATATGCATTATTTAGCTCAGTGCCAAATGTCTATACAAGGCAAGATGAAGCCCTGACTGCTGAGCAGTAGTCGGCAGCAGAGTTGCCTAATGCTAGGGCGGTCGTATTGAGTATTTTGGAGTCTGCTTCTCAGTTGGAGTTGGCTAGTTGCATAGAAGGTTATTATTATTGTGAACTTTGTCATTTCTTGCATGATCCTTTAAGTTTTCTGTCTTTGAATTATACGTCAAATCGGTAGCTGCCGTTCGGTCACCGTTCCATTGTGTTTTAAGATTTAGTTTTGCCTGGTGGTTTTTGAAGTTGAATGGAATGAGCGCACCTGCGTCTTTCTTGAGGTGGCATTACGTGAGGGTAGTTTGTAGTATTATTTGAGGGTAACCAATACATGTAACAAATGTGAGTCTCCTTTCAATGGTTCCAGAGTCCCTTAACTGAGTGGCTAGGCACATATCGTCTGCACTGAGGAGTGTGCGAATTGTATCGATCTCTTGCTGCTTATTTTAGATGTTGAAGAGTCTTGGGGCAAGTACGAAACCTTGTGCTCATCCATTTCGGGAAAAAATAACAAGTGTGTAAGGAGGGATGAGGTAAATTTGATAATCCTTTTGTTCCTCGTCATGTTGGCTCCTTTGTTGAGAAGCAATATGTGGTTAATTGTATAATAAACGACCTTCCGATCAACATACATTACACCAGTCATTTGCCTGTTCTTAAAACACTCCAAACTACATGTTGTCAGAACCCTTAGGTACTGGCAACAAGATGTAAATCATTATTCCCGCTACGAAATCGTTTGATATAAAATAAAATGGATATAACAATTGTAAATTAGAAGACGATATCTATTGCCAATTGGTTTTCAGAAACATGTAGAATACCTTTTATCTTTCAAAACTCTTTGAACAATCAATATCGTCTGAAAAATAGAAGTATATTATTCAATATGTGCGCGTACAAAGTATCGACTCTTCATTAGTTCAGTCAGTACGCTAAATAATTGTAAACCTTGTGAAGGCAAATGTGTTTTTTTAAATAGTTTAACTAGGCTCGATGATCAAAGAAAACAAAAGACTGTAAGTGGGTTTGCATTCTAATGCAATGACTTTTTTGCCAACCACTATATTATCGTAGGACGAACGAAACAAAAGAAGATATTTTTAATCAAATGTCTTTCACTTTCACAAACATGTATTGTACAATGACTACTTTTGATTTAGTGGACTCTTTGAAGTATGTTGTATGAATGTGTTATTGCACCCTGCATTGAGTCCTGGTTGAATGATAGAGTATAATATGAACTTCATAATTGTGTTGATTTGGACAGTCACAATAAATAGTCACCATTGTGACCTAGAAAGTCGTTGGAGGTCGTATTGAAAACGCAGCTAGACTAGTAATAGGCAATTTGCTTCAACAATTTGCCAACTATTAAGAGGTAACTTATCTTTATTGTAATTTTTTGTGTTTTTCAAACTTTTTTAAAGATTTAAATGTTGTTCGGCTTTTCAAATTTTTTCTTTTCAATGGTTGTAAATGGTTGTCAATAGTTTAAAGGGTTAAACAAAGGTTTTTAAGGGTTTTTAATGTTTTTCAATTTTTTACGGTTTTTGAAGATTATTTTATTCTTATCACACACCCCCTATAACATCGTTTTAAGTTTTTTTTAGGTTTTTACGTTTTTATTTTCAATGGTTTTCAATGGTTTTGAACAGTTGAAAAATCTCCCTACTAGATTCTATTTTAACTGTTTATCAGGGGGTGCGTGATTAAGCCAGTTAATACATTTCCATGATTAAACTACATTTTTAACTGCATAGGGAGTGCGTGTTAAAGCCAGTTGAAAAATGTCCCCTGACTAAATTATTTTGTTCTGATCATCGCTACAATTGTTTGTGAACATCGATATACTTTTCTGAACATCGGTACTTCTGAACATGAGTACATTGGAACATAGGTGCATCTGTGCATCGATACGTACCTTTTCAGCTATATAAGATAATATGGAAATTGGTGTACACAAGCAGATATGTTGGTGTGTGCGTTGATGGCAACTAGGCAGATAGCCAGTGTGAAAACAACAGATACAAACATATGAACAATAGCAAAAGTGATCGGGGGATGCATATTTTGCACGAGTTCAGCTAACGCAGAAAACAATGATTTATTATTATAAGTACAATCCACATGAGTTACAATGCTCCCTTCATCATAAATAATCCAAACTCTCATAAAGCGTAATACATTCGGATGCTATTTTTGTGGACTGTTTATGTTTTCAGAAGTACATATTTCCAAGGCAGAATTCGCTGCAAATGTTATTTTTCAATTATTATGATTTCTTTAATTTATTTTTTATTTTTGGCGTTCATATATTAACATTTTTAGAAATACAATTCCTAAGTATTTGAAGGTATTGAGTCTCCTTATACCTAAACGTATTTTATTTTTATTGTGAAAAAATCACGGTGTCGTCTGCATAGAATAAGGTGAAAAGTTGAAGTAATGGTAATAATATCATCATCAAAGACGTGTATACCGTAAGCTCTGCAGAATGCCCAAACTGATTCTTAGTCGTTTAGGTACAAGGAAATTATAGGTCATGACAAAGTGAAACCTTGTACAGTTCCTTCATTGCTTAACAATTGGGCTGTTTTGAATCAATTACACTTCATATACCATTTGGTTTAATTTGTACATTAACTTTTTGAAAAGACAGAATTTAAAAAAAAACTATCCTTTTATGATTGTTTTCAATAGATTACCTGGCATATCATCCCTCCATATGGAGTCAAAAACGCGTCTAAGATCCAAAAATGCGCAGTACAGTGACATATTTTTTTGGATTCAGAGTATTCTATTAGGCAATGTAGTGAAAAAAGATGCGTTGTTGTGGAGTTGTCAGGAAGAAATGCACATTGGTAAAGTTTCATGGTATTGACATCTCGAAGCGTCGAGACCACTTTTTTCTTCTGACCGTGAACTATGCTTTCACATTAATTAAGATGCTCAACGAAACAAGTTGACTAAATGTAATCTTATTGACTATTTTTAAATGACAATGTGTCTGTTTGTATCGATCTTTTTTCTTGTGATTCTCTTATATTCATTATATCATTGGCCAATTCACTAGGAATCTTATAAGCAAAAACGTTCATTATTTCGTTTGCTTCGTTCAATTACTGTTTTAAAAGGCAGTCGTTATTTCATTTTATGATAGTGGTGTTAAACATTACACTGACACTGAACTATTCACGTGAAGCATAGTCAACATAGGCATAGCGGCACGCAAGGTATTATATACCAGTTTGTTACACACTAATAAGCATATATATGAGCAGTATACAGCCCAATTCGGCAATAACAATCCTGTTTTCGGTATAAAAACACCGCGAATGTACCTAGCCGGCGGCATAGCGTCGTTGATAATGGCGTAATTTTCTAACGACAATCTTGCGAACACATCAAATAAAACTCATAAATATATGATTTGACAACAGGCTATTAGAATCATTGGATATGTCATGTATTTTTAATATAATTGGTCAAACATTTAAGCAAACGTATACACTATTTGCTTTGCATCAACAATAGCTCAGTGGGTAAGCACGATGATAATTAGCCGCATTAATGTTAGTAAGACGGGTCGTGGAATCTCTTTAAATGCTTATTTTTTGCATCACATTAATAGTAATTATTCCGTACAGATACATATGCACAACAGACTGAATAGCTAAAGCTGAAGTTAAAGCCATTTTAGAAATATCTTATTTTGTACGTGGCTCGATACAAATAAGTATATATAATAAAAAGGTAGACCGTTTGGAAATCCTCCAAAGCTTAGTCGTCTAGTCACGTTATATCAGCTTTGCCAAACCAGACTGGTTTACAGCTATGATTTTTTTCCTGTTTTTGTTTTCATTAAAATCCAGATTACAAACAAGTAGCTTTTCTAAACTGTTAATAATCTCTGTGATGTCATGCGATTTGTGGTGTGGAGAGGGGTTTCCTAAGAATTTGGATTGGATCGAAAGAAATAGTGTGTGTAAATTATTGTCTAACAGTATTTATGTGCTTCATGTGTTTGTTTGTTGTCCATATCATAGTACGTAGTACTTGAACCAATAAGATTGCTGGAAAAATAATAGTCAACGCTAGATATTCACGAGGTATCTATATAACAATACAATAATCTTATGTTGAGACAGTTCATGAAATATCATACGTTAAAATATACCGAAGCGGCGAAACCGTTAGTTTAGAACAACCATTGTGATTTACAATGTCCTCATTTCAGCCACACTTAATAATATTTACCGATCTAGGACAGAGAGTGAACACTTTATATGAATGCAGTTTTGCGGATTTCCTATTTACTTGTTCTTAAAGTTGCTGTCTCGGATGTCTGCTTATTCATTAAGATGGCGATCTGAAATATTGAAAAAAGGAATATTGGGAAAAACGAAATAAGTTCATGAAATATCAAATGTTCACACGTCTTTGCTAACTCATCTGATGACTTTTTTTCAACATTATTCTTTTGAAATTTTATTTTTTCTTATTTTATTTTGGTATACTAATTAAAAGAGCATTTCTGCATAATTCGAAATTCGAGGTCATGGGGATGAGCTTCACCGAATGAACATTTGGGACATGCAAAGTTCGAACATCGAACTTGATTCGAACTTTGCCCGTCCGTAGCTGTTTACTTACTGGTGCTCCCCAGGGAACGGTCCTCTCCCCTTTCACAAATAAGGCCCCCGGCAAACCCTTGTGACTGGGCATGATGCCGATTACAGCTAGCTATTTCACACCATTTTTAAAAGATTCCACTGTTTTTATTAATTTCACACTTAAAATTAACATTTCTTTTAAATTCACCCCACCCCCTTTCCTTTCTGGTGACGCTCCGGGGTACTTCTGTACTCTGGAGCGCCATCAGTTAGTGGTCTATCCTCTATAAGTTTCGCTTTCTCTGCGACTTTAATTATACAATTCATGTTGATTATGTACTATTAAAAGCGACCTTGTATTGTTCATTTGGAGGGATTGCTCTTGCTTAATCATGTCGTACATATTTGTTATCAATCACAACACTTAAAATGTATGATATTATTATTACGTAAATGCTTTTACTGTATTTTTTCACATGTGTTTACTTACTATGGGGTTACGTAAGAGTGCGAATGAATGTATGGATATACTATAGTTATAATATAGTTTTAAACAAAATCTGTGATAAGTGATTTAATATTAACATGCATACCCTTTTTTAATTCTTTTTGTGGTACAACTTTTAGTTTCAAATCATTTTCTTGATATTGTGCTTGATATTTTTATGAAATGTAATTTATAATTAATGATACTATGCTATATATTATTACACTACTTCTTTATACTTTTTTATTTTTGTATAAGCAATGAGGAATCATAATTTTACATTTCCATGCAGTTGGATGAATACATTATCTTGTATCTTGTATCTTGTATCTTGTAAATAGTTGTATTTTCATGGATTTTAATATTCAAATAAATCCCTTGGTATGTTAGTTATCAGATTTAAAACGTCAGCCAAATCCATGAAAGGGCTTTAGAGAAAATTGTTACGCTACAAAGCAAGCATTTGTAATCGCGATCGAGTTTCATCATATAATATATCATCATGTTTATGGTGTATGATTTCTAAACCAAAATAGATACACGATGAACAATACACGGTACACGACGTAATTCGCAATGGAATTTGCCTCCAGGTTGTTTTTTTAAAGATGAGCGATTGTCTTACGCAATTAATCAGTATACTATTGGTTTGATATACCATCTCCGAATTTTAAATACGCCAGTGGTGACAAGAAAAACGATTATATGACATAAATACTGTAATATATCATATCTTTTGATTGCTGTTCATAATTGAGACATTGTTTATATTGCTTCATAAATATAGCAGCTTCATGTTACATTTTTTCTTAAGGTCATATTTCTTCTGATGAAATACATGCATGGGAAATATGTCGTTCAATTCAGACAACAATACATTATAATACCGCTTCTTTTTAGAGAAGTAACTATTTAATTACAATGGACTTGGGAGAGAATGGTCGTGTTCTTTTGGAATAAAATTTAAGTTTTTCACTGCCACTTTTGAATTTTTGTGATGATCAAATAACAATGAGAAGGAGCGTAACGGCCAAATCTACGAATTGAGGGGCGTTTAGCGATTTATATTTGCTTTAAGAAATAATAAAGTAATTACATCAATATAGCTAAAAAGCTATTTATATTTTACCCATAAAGAAGTATATACATTTATTTGGTAAATAGGAAGTTTTCGTTACCTCTTGTATTTGGCATTCAAAGTGGGAGATACTACTGTCACGATTTAGAACGTCAGACCGGGTGGTGCGTTAACTATGTGAGTTGTTGTATCTAGGATTTTGCACCACTGTGAGGTGAGCGATGTTATCACAACAGAATAAGTACAACAAGAGTGGAGTCAACAAATACGGTGGGGTCAACCGGTGTGACACTGTTAACTAGTAGTATGTAGGAAGCATTAATATATAGCACGTTCCAAATACATAGACCGGGTGTATGCGTTTTAAAGCTAACTAACGTTGCCGTGATACCGAAAAGAGACACCCGATTAAGTTATATACTCTATTGGAAGTTGGAAGCAACCACAGTTACCTGTCTATATCTGCATTCTAAAACATTATTTAACCACCTACAATTATGTACTATTTTTCATCAAATTTGAGTAAGGATATGTATGTAAACTTTTATCTGATCATGATCGTATTTAAGGGGCCAAGGCCTCTTAGATCAAGAGGGCCTCCAACATCAGGGAAAACATAAAACATAGAGAAAGAGAGGGGAGGAGGAAACTAAAGAATGAAGGAGAGACAAATAGAGAGGTAAGAAAGAAAGAGTGAACTACGTGAGTGCTCCCCCTCCCGAAGCGCAGACTAATGAAGTAATGAGTATCATTTACGACATCCATATGTTGGCACCCGATACACTAGTGATGTCCTACTCAAGACTTCCTGTGAACCACTGGTGTGCAAACAATGTAGTCGAAGACATGAATGGGAATGCACTTTGGTATTTTCCTATTCACTCGTTATATATTGTGTGCTACTAATTTGTTTATTTGTTTGAGGCTGGCTTGAATACTTTTAAGCAAGGGAATTATGGTCACTGTTTTGAGTCAATCAGCCCGGAACTTAAGCAATGCATTTGTAGATATACTGGTGGGAAAAATAAACTTGACACTTTTGATTTATCAACAAAACTTTCATCCCATAGAGTTCGTAGCTAATATTTAATACATAGGGTATAAATTAGGTTTAAAATTCATTCATCAACCAACAAATCAATTTGGGATCCAGGATTCTTTACTGTATGTGCATTTGCGAAAAAGGCGATTTTTTGTCTTTTACTTATTTGTTTGGTCAACATATGTTTTCCATTGGCTCAACGAGTACATGCCAACTAGTGCCGAAAACCTGATTTTTGTTGTTGTTACAACGCTTCACTTAGTAAAAAACACTAAACATAACGGTTAACACAGACAAACATAACAAGGGCCATACGTCGGTCCATAAATAACGTAAAGTATTGACTTTTTGCATGGTGATGTTTTGATAGATTATCCAAACCTTTTATTCTTTGACATGTACATAAATGTATATTGTTTGATTAAAATTAATTCATTTACGAAATGTGGCGGCCATTTCTTATTCTTTTGCGACCATCTTGAGCTGTAGCGTGTTAAATGAAATATTAGAATTAAGCTTACCTACATGTCCCCATGTTGGGGACCCCTGGAGAAAAAAATAAAATAATACGAAAAAAGACAAACATAAATGCACACGAGAGGCTTTGAAAAATGCAAGAAAATTAAAAAAGAAAGCTCTGAGGGGAGATGGAAATAACAGAGAGCGGGTGGGGGAAAGCAAAAAGTGTGCCAAATTGTTACATGTAAAAAATAAAGCATAACACCTATAGCGTTATAAACCTGTTTCCTATGTGTCATTTAAGTATTTATAACTATTGCAATTTCCATTGAGAACAGTATCAGTATATCCGCCAAAATATTTGATAAATCAAAATACATTGAACATCATTAAGTCATCTTTTGCAAAATGAATTTATATAACTTCATTGTTTTTCACCAAAATACTTTTGACCATCTGATGAATGTCTTTTGAAACTAATATTGATATTGATATTTTTGTAAAGTGTGATTTGAAACAAATGAAAGTAGAAATAAATACCTTTCATATTTGAATATAGCCTCATTTTGATGTTCCCTATCACTTCCGACAATTAACCCAGGGGTATATGTTGGGATTCATCCAACACCAGATCTCCAAACTGCTTTAAAATCCATCATTTAGCTTATATATTTCAAACAAATTTGCCTCGCTTTGCTTGGCTTGTTACATCATCCCCAACCCGTACACTATAACATTTGAGACGTGAAATTTAGTAATTCTAGCGTTTTGTATGTGAATTTCCTATGTGTTACTTGTTTCAAAATTTAAGAAACATCTATAATGGGTCTAAAATGCACGATTTAGATTCACATTTTTAAATTTTTGCGAGGAACTACCCTCGGACCTTTCCAAGAATAACGACCATGAATTCATAAAATGTGTTTTTGTTGTCTTTGAACCTAAATTATATCATTAATGTTCATTTCCTTGTCTGACTTGTTGAATTTAATGAAATATATTAGAAAGAATAAAAAAAAAATTTAAATTTGATATTTCTTCTTTGAGAAAAATGGACTAATTTGTTGGGAGGTAGTTTTATGTACAATGAGTAAGGGGCACCAAGATATGTATGACGGGCCCCCAACATGCTATGGTCGACCCTGGTCGGCGGGAAAACAAAATATATAAATAGCATTCTGACATATAGTTTTGACTTTAGACAAAGTGATTAACATTGGACACTTTTTCAAATGTCACAATGATAATCAAACTGAAATGGATTAGAAGAAGAGGGGGGGGGGGGGTAGTATTCAGTATATTGTGTGGAACAATTGATTTAAAGTATTTGAAAACGATAGCGGTATCGGCCACATACTACAGGCCGTAAATCTATGACAATTTAAACCTTTTAGGGGACTTGAATGCCCTTACAAGTTCGTCACATTACGACAGGGATGTCCATTATTCAATTGTTTAGACATGAACTTCACAATCTGAGCTAACTGTATAGAACAAAACTTTATACAAGATTTATCCCGGAAATAATTCGGTTGGTTTATTCACGGTCTGGTAATCAGCGACCTTCGTAAAATAAGAAACATTTAACTTCAGCGCGAATATGGGTTGAAAGGTTGCGCACTCTTTAATGTTAGACAGTGTAGTATCGATTTCACAATCATTGGATAAGATGTACACTCCCAATTGTGTAATCAGGTTCAAAGGCTTTTCTTATATGAGTGGAATTTCTAATGTTCTTTATGCCTCACTAATACCATTCAGCAGTCATAAAGAGACTCACTCAGTAACCTTTCTGTCATGTCATTTTTCTTTGATAAAAAATCGTCGCAATCAAAGCAACCACACATCTTGTGTAGTTGGTTTTCATACGCTTTTTGTTTCTTAAATGTAACTCATCCATTCAAGGCCACTCAGTAAGAGAACTTAAACTGTTTTACTAATCCTTGATTTATCTGAAGTGTATGAAGGTGCTTTGAGAAATTGTTTGGTTTGAGATATCTTATACATATAAAGTACGAATGGACTTTGTGGAAACCTGTAGTAGCCTGGTTTAACCTGTAGAATAATCTATTTAGGTAAATGAAGTTAGATATATAGCATAATCATATGCATCATTTCCTACGACTCATTCCTGAATATAGGCCACGAATAAACACTTTCCAACTGTCCTTACTTTGAGAAATGTTTTTAATTTCAGTCCTTAACTTAAGCATCCTTTTTCCCTATCACTTTCCATACGGATGTTAAATGTGGTACGATGTTGTAAATCTAAACGATGAATATCTTTATTGAAATCCAGTTATATATCTTAACAATTGACTGTGTATATGACATGTTTAAGTATTGTTCTATCTTTCTTTGGTACGAACATTGCCACAATCACTGTATCGGGACTTTTCCTTCAGCGTTCATAATCCATCACTTACTTTTAATGAACACGTAGCTTGCGAAACTTTCGCCGTGCAGAAACGTTTGATGCATGGCGTACCATCTTTTCCTTAATCGGTTAAAGTATATTATTTTGATAAAGTTAATTTCTTTTATTTATATTTAAGTAATAATGAAATGGTATAATTAAAAATGGTCTTATCTTACATAGCGAAGGATGTGTACTCTATTTGAGTACTAATCGTTCGAGCCATATTTATCATACAACCACTGGATGGAATTTATCCTTGTCATTGTTGGCCTTTGGTTATGAAGTGCTCTTTAACGATTGCTGTGTGACTTGGAATCCGTTCCAGATCAAAACTTCTGGCACGTGTGCTGGCTCTTAATGGCGTACTAAATTAACTCAGTTACTGTTTACAAAGAGTTACAATAGAAATATGGTAAAGAAACACAAACAACTAAGGGATTTTGCGCACCGAGTGTTGTGTTTTATAGATTGTCTCATAAAAGAAATGTTTGAGAACCTTTAGAGGAAAAATAGTATTGTTTTCGATAACATCCAGCTAATCTTATGGAAAGCTTGTTTTTTAATTAAAGTGTGCCAATTAATATCTGCTATTTTTTGTATTCTGACCAACTACGTTGACTTTCTGACTAATTATGTTTATGTATCATGCATTACCCATCGGACAGTTCATTTTCGCTTACAACTTAGTCATGTTTAAAATTAATTATAAACACTTTTAACTATGTGATTATGACGGAAAATGAGTCACTAGACAGATCGTGCCAGACACTGATAGTAACTAAAAATTGCTACAACTGACACCTTAACGATGAAAGACTAAATGTATCTTATCTAATAACACCAATCATATGCAAGAAAATGGAGGCTGCAATCAGTTTTCAGACATGGCGGATTATTATCATCAAGAGACCCTTGTATTCAATACAGCTGAACAGATTATCTACACATATTCTTGACGAACTCTTCGTAGTCTGTGTTTGCTAACTAGTTTTAGAATCAGACGATATGAATTGATTGATGTTTATGTCTGCATGCATGCTATTCTATTGCATTATTATATAAAAAGGAATTATTAAGCATCGATGCATAAATTATTGACGATCCGTAAAAAAAGGTTGACTTGTGTGTATACAATTCCATTTCACAATCCTACCAAGGTGATAAAAATGAATTATAATCAAAGTCAAACAAGTTAATCACAAACTCTTGAACAATTTTAATACAAAACATATGCCACTGCCTCTTCCGAACAAGAACATACTTTAAACGTTTATGTTTTCATGATATTAACATATATTTCATATGAAAACATTCAAGACATTACCTATGCATTGTTAAAAGTAAAGTTAACATTTTTGTTGAGATATGTGAGAGTAAAGAAGATGTCATTACATCAGAATATATCTATATTATACATCCTGATCTCTTATCTGAACAATGGACTTCATGTTTCAACTAAAAGTAATTGTCTGTTTATTTCTTTTTAGATTATGAAAGAAAGACAGTCAATGAATTTTAAAAGCATGAAAAGAGATTTTACTTTCCTTTAAAGTATCTTAGATTTTGATAATTTTGCTAACATTCTATACATGCAGGTTAAGGTCTATACATACTTATGTTTGTGCATATGTGTTTGTAAGTATGTGTGAATGTGTGTGAGTGTGTGTGTTTCTGTGTATTCGTTTCTAGTACAAATTTGATAATGTGTGCCTGAGTGTTTACACATGTGTGTTGTTAAGAGTATTTTAAATTTAACATTAAGTGCTATCTTTGTGTTTTATCATTGAATAAAATGTATGACATGATATAAAGATAATAAGGTGTGCATGTCTATCATAATGAGGTACTAAGTTATGGTATCTTTCTTAACTCTCTCATTTAACAAAAAGAGGTAAAGTGATGTACAAACAACAACAACAAGCATACATATTCCTTGTTTTCCCTGAATAAAAAACAAAGAATATTTTAAATAAAATAAAACAACAAGAAGCATACATATCTTTACTATCCTTATTCACCGTCATTTTATATGCAATTCATATGATATATGAGAAAAAAGACATGCCTGTCTATCAAATAGAGGTCTTAAGTTATGATATTTTATTTTATTCTTAACAAAAAGATATACCAATAACCAATATATCTAGGTTTTGGACTAACTGGGTCGAAAACTGTATCCTAAATAATAAAGTTCTTCTACAGAAGCTAAAAAACAATGTTATATTTTTCTTAACATCGCTCTTGAATTAACAATGTTGTTTTCATTTGCAAATATCTCAGGGAAGATAACCTAAGATAAGACGATTAGGATAATATTAGTTGCAAAGATGTAAAATTATAATGGCGTTAACACTTTTAGCTATTTCGAAAGCCGTTGCTGTTTTAGATTAATGTCCTTGGGGTGTTTCGCTCCTAATACGTCGTAAATATTATTGGGCAGATAACGCGGAAGAAACGCTACGGATTGAATATATTATGGTAAGATGTAATTAAACCGTATGTTGTTACTGTTCATATTAGATAGCTTTGATATTTTATGATTACAAGATCTTCAGGTCGTCAAGCGCCCTGAATTCGTCAGTTGAAAATGCCTTCTTTAAAATAGGAATTTATTTTGCTATCTTTTGTTGCAGGGCTGTTGATTTTGTTAATTTTACCAACCTTTTAAATAAATGTGAGTGTTTCAAAAATATTCCTGAATGACGTTAACGCATTCAGAAAGATTTCCGACAATTTAAGTCACCGCCTTTTATAAGGCCCTGCAAAAACAATTAAGTATAATTTCCCTTTGTTTCGACACTCAACTAGAGGAAGGCACTTCTCTTGTCTCTCTCAAATAAATGATGTCATCAGACATGATGATTATCGTAGTTATAGTTAGGTCAGAATCATGGGTTCCGTGACCAACCGCTGGCAAATAAAGTTTGCAACGGTTTTTATATATTTGGACCCTTTTAAAAAAAAATGAGCCACCCGGCCCCTCTGAAAAATCCGACATTTTTTTGCTAGAAGTCAAAATAAAGGTAATTTTCCGTGAAAATAATTAGGTTTCTTAACCGTTCACATATGTACACTACTTCAAGAACAAAATGTGTTTGTCATCACCTTTTACATATGCATGCCAAATTTCAAATAAAAAACTCGAAAACCAGGAGAGTTATTGCCCTTTGATAATTTGCTGTTAATGCTTAATTTAATAGAAAATACAGTTTGTAAGAATAATTTCCAAACTATTGGAAATTTAAAAAATATAAAGAACAAAACAACTTTGTACAGACATTTTGCACTTACATGCCAAATCGGCATGAATATGTGAAAAGTGATGACACATTTTGATCTTGAAGTAGATCTGTGACGTGATCCAGACATCTCATCACTGCTATTATCATTTTTCAAAATGTTATTTTTATGTCAAGCATCAATAACTACATAGCCTTAACACATCAAAATCAGGTGAAACCATTTACGTGTCTCTGGGTTATTTTTCATGAGTAGAATTCGTTTTTCAGTTGAGTGCTCAGTGTAAAATGTAATGAAAAGGAATGAATAAAAGCCAATTTGTCTTGCAATTGGCGTGCTTTATTTAGCAACATTGGATCAATCTTTTTTTAAAGGAAGAGTACTGACTTTGACCGTACTCGAGAGGAGTAGAGTAGTCACAACATTTTCAGTACTCGGGTAAAGTAGAGTATGAATGAGTACTTATAAGAAAAGAAGGTAACTGATATCATCTCACACAAGAGAGACTAGATCAGCTAGACTGAGAGAAATAACGTGAAATAAACTAAACTTTAAAGCCGACCCGGTTTCTTCGGTCTTCTTATTCGCCAAGGCTTGTTTTGAATGACTATGACGTCTTCTTCTCCTTTGTTCTTTTTTCCGGTGCAAGACTCTCATTTTGTGTGCATATCATACATGACATAAAACTGTTTTTGTAGGCTTCAATGTACCCCCCCTCCAAGTTAAAGGTAAGTTTTGGTTGTGCACCCCCCCATTTTGTTCTACGTGTTGCCCATTTTCAAGAGACGGTGTTTTCTCATGAGTTGGTAAATGTACATCAGTTCGGTTCTTCTGTTCAAGAGGGGTTCTTTGTTTTTAAGGATTATGAGATTTTCTGTGAGACAGACATCACATTTTCTGGTGCCGCGTTTATTTTACCTGCATTTTCTTGTTGATTGTGACCTGCATCAAGTGTTACGGACGGACTGGCGATAGCGGGGATGACAATTGAGACATAAAACATGAGCATTGCATGCTGCCTCAAAAATATTAGATAGTAGGAAGAGTACAACGTCGTCAAGCGCCCTGAATTCGTCAGTTGGAAATGCCTTCTTTAAAATAGGAATTTATTTTGCTATCTTTTGTTGCAGGGCTGATTTTAATTTAATGCTTTCAATGCCTTTCCTAGCTCCTCTATACTAATAGGTTGTTCTATTATTTCATTATCTTCTTGTGAAATCTGAGGGACCACAATATCCCTGTGGTATTCTGAAAAAAGTTCTTCCCTTTTTAACGTCTTTTTTTATAGAGTTCTTTATAAAAATTATGTATATCTTTAGAAATGTATATTGGTTCCCTACTCTGACCTTTGTTTGTTTCTAGACAGGTTATTGTATTTTGTTGTTTTTGGATTTTTTCTAAATTTAAGAAATATCTCGAGCTTTTTTCTCCCTTTTCTATCCAGATTTTCTTTAATCTAACAGCAATTGCTTTAGTTTTAGCCTCCAATTCTATTTCCTGTTCTGCCTTAAGCCTCTTTAAATTCATTATATAATCTTTATTGTTTGTATCTAGCGAGAGCTTTTTTTCTAAGTCATTTATTTGTTTTTCTAGATTTCTCTTTACTTCGTTTTTTTGCTGCATTTTTTTGACTGTATAAAATTACTTCTTCTTTAATGTTTGCTTTAAGTGTCTCCCATTTTTCATGTGGGTCAAGATGTAGTAGATGGTTTGATTTATCAGAGATGAATTTAGTCATATGACTGTTAAATTCAGTATCAAGTAATAAAGAATTATTGAACTTGAAATATGATTGTCCTTTCTTAAAGTTTTTTAAGTCAAACTGAAAAATTACCGCTCTGTGGTCTGTTTTGGGGACGGATATTATTTCAGCGGATGTTGCTTTGGCTAGAAGTTTATCTGAAACAAAAATATAGTCTAGCCTCCTTGCAGCCAGCTTATTTCTTTTTGAGTCCCATCTACTCCATGTATATTCTTTATTCTTAGAATTTAATGTTCTCCAGCTGTCATAGAGGTCATTTTTATTTATCAAGTCATTGAACTCAATTATTGTGTCTTTATTGTGTTCTAGGCCTGACATATTGTCCATATCCTGTGAGAGTACACTGTTAAAATCTCCGAGGAGTATCAGATGCGTGTTTTGTTTGTTTATTATGTCCTTCAGATCATTTTTTAATATGTTAGAAATGGTTTTGTAGAAAAGCCTTTTATTAGACTCTGAGTC
>JAUUEB010041646.1:0-16351 GCA_032362205.1 Clione limacina
CACTGGTAAATGGTGAAAGCCTATAGCATTTGGACATAACGCGATGCCCCCCCCCCTCGCCAGATACGCGCCTGCTCCCCCCATAGAAAAATTATCACTTTGCAAACTTAGTTCTATTAGTTACTAAACCGCGTTTTCAGAAAAAGTCGATTACCAAGGGAGGGGATGAGAAACTATTTTTAACCAGGCAAATTTAGAAAACCGAAGTAGCAATATAAATATATCACGAAAAATATTTTACCCTGGCTTTAAATCTTTCACTTTCATATAGGTAAGTCTTAAGTCTTAATGATGTAACGTATTGATGTTTTGATGAAGCTATCAAAAATAAAAAATCAGTGTTGTTGGTCTAGTAGAGTAGTATATACTACTCGAGTAGTACTCAAGTAGTTTTTTCGCTACTTCTACGTTACTCCAGAAGTCGCGGAATTTTTCGAGTACTACTCTACTCCAGGAGTCTGTCCACACTACTCAAAGACTACTCTACTCACTACTCAAGTTGTCTTCGAGTAGTTGGGAAAGAAATCAACATATTTTGCGTTCTATGTCTGATCAATTTTTGTTCAACTTTGATTATTTTTGAATAAATTTTACTTTTTTACACAATTGTTTAATACATTTTGTCATTTTCTTCAATTTTGTTACATTAAAATGTAAATAATGCAATAATCTTTCAATGTTAAACCTTTGAATTTGTTAATTTTATAATAACTATTTTTAGTGACTACTCAAAGACTTCTTGAGTAGAATATAGCTACTCTACTCGAGTAGTTACCCTGAGATTTTTTCGAGTATCTATACTCTACTCGAGTAGTCGAAAATGTCCAACTACTCTACTCTGTTCAAGTAGTCCACCGAACTACTCGACCACAACACTGTCATGTCTTGAGTGAACTGGTTATGAGAAAGAAGAAGAAGAACACTGTCAAAAAGCATTTCAATCATCTAGCACTTGTTGTCATAGTCAAGTTACCAAAGAAAGGGCACTAAGTTACTGCAATAAAAAGTGTGACAGTAAGCTCTTTTAACAGTCTGATTTTCGGAAGGATGCAGGGATCAGATTCTAGAGAATATAAAAGAACAGTGCACAAGATGACAGAGACAGCTCTTTGTGAATTTTGTACTTGGAAATCCCTTTGAGAGGACAACATAAGATACACCAAATGGCTTCAGATGGACCCAATTGTCCACATTGAAATACCTGTACATTGGTTTGTTGATGTCTTTGTTATCTTGGCTTATACAAAACACAGAAAGAGTGCATGCCTATGTACGCCAATTACGACTTAAAATCAATCAGAAGAAGACTGGGGTTTCTACTCTCAACAGCACCTCTCCAGCAGCAGTTAAGACAGTGTGGACCTGCAAATCACAGACAAATTTAAGTACCTTGGTAGCATAATCACTCTGGACAGCAACACAAATAGAGGACATTAAAAACAGACTAGGCTCTATAGGGGCTGGATTAAGGAACATTCGCAATGTGTGGAGATCAAACAAGCACAGCATCCAGACTAAGCTAAGAATGTATTTATTTATGCTGTATGCTATCAACACATCTGTATGGGTGCAAATGATGGATCCTTATATTTGTCTAGGCAAATCTCACCGTGTTTCAATGTTTCTTTCAGTATATTTCATTGAAAAGTGACATTTTTGTACTTTTACATTCATAGGATAACATGATGCAATTCCATATCCTCACACTCATTTCTTTTAAAGGAAAGGGATAAGATACTGTTGCATCATTTATCTAATGTCTTTTTATTCTTTTTAGTAACGTCATGTAAAAATGTTTCTTTTAATTTCAAGGTATGTTCATAACTTCGTTAGAACTGAGTTTGTTTATAAAAACTCCAAAATCAGGGGAACTTGTTGAAATTGGCCAGTTATTTT
This sequence comes from Clione limacina, assembly GCA_032362205.1. Lineage (NCBI taxonomy): Eukaryota > Metazoa > Mollusca > Gastropoda > Pteropoda > Clionidae > Clione > Clione limacina. The sequence goes on from JAUUEB010041646.1 coordinate 1,897, forward strand.
ACTCTTTCTTCCAATGTATATCCTCTGATCTCTGCATGCATTGCCCTAGCTTGACAAAAACAGACTAATAAATCCGTGTCTACATCTTTGCATCACAAGACTTGGAAACAGCTGACGTGTTTCACGAAATAATGATCAAACTGATTCATTTTTCTTGGTATTGCTTAACCATTTCTTTAATTCTTGTTCGAATTGGGGAGCCGCATGGCTAATGATGCTGCTTCGGCTCCAGCACTTTTCAAAAAGTCGGCTTCGACCTACTTAAAGAAATTTAACCTAAATGACCCGGAGAAAAAAATAATTTCAAACTCATCATTTGGGTAGAAATTATTATTTTAGACCAATAAGTTTTACATTTTTGGTATTGCCAAGAATACAGCTTTACTTAGCTATACTTTGGTCTCTTTTTTAAATGAAAAGTACTGGAGCCGCAGAAAAAACTTCGGCTCCGGCTCAAACTGAAAACACTTCGGCTCCGGCTCCACAGCTCTGGCTCCAATTCCCTGGTTATAAGCGATTTCTTATAAATCGTAGTTCGATATAAGAAATATATTTTAATGGTAGAAAGGGATATATTAAGATAGATTTTACTTTTCGAAATAACTGATAATTTTCTTTTTTAAATGAAAGTACTGGAGCCGCAGAAAAACCTTCGGCTCCGGCTCAAACTGAAAACACTTCGGCTCCACAGCTCTGGCTCCAATTCCCTGGTTATAAGCGATTTCTTATAAATCGTAGTTCGATATAAGAAATTTATTTTAATGGTAGAAAGGGATATATTAAGATAGATTTTACTTTGTTCGAAAAAACTGATTTCGTTATAAAAGTGAATTCACCTGTATATAGCTGATATGGGTTTTTACTTCTGGTCTTTTGATATTGATAAAACCAAAAATTATAATAAATGGTGAGTAACTGAAAGCATCAAAAGTAGGTTATGGAACTGCCCCAGGTTTCCCCAATTCAATAAATTGTGAACAGCACCAAGGGGAGGAAGATAAGTGTGTTGCTTCTTCATCCTCTCTGACCAGGATTTTCTTCCAAAATTGACATTTATTATTTCTAGTAAGCAACATGTTTCTGTGTGAACAGAGAACAATACAAGTAATTTAAACAAAACAAGAAATGGGTATAATTTTAACATATTTTATTTTCCCAAACATATTGCTATAGGACACTCAATGAAACATATCAATTTTGAAGTTGACACATCCAATTCACCACACAGTGGAACTTGGCTTTAAATCACTATGTCTATGTCTCACCACATACACAGTAAAACTCTGTACATTTTGTGAAACAAAAGATAAACAAAATATTTAATGAGATTATCATCATAATCAACAAAACAATAAACTTAAGTTCTTCAGAAAAACAAATTAATTATTTTGAAATCACTAAATCTATGCGTATCTAACATAGAAAAATAAATAAACATGTTTGGATAATTGATCTTATGTGTACCAATGTATATGCATGAAATCAATAATCATAAAGAAAAGAAATGAAACCAAGCCAAAAAATATAAAGATAAAGATAAAAAAGAGCCAAGCAGCTAAAGCAACAAACAAAATATATCAAACAACTTAGGAATTTGTGTAATGCTTCAAACAGAAAAACTTGGCTATGGCTTATTATGTTGAGTTCAATTTCAGAGTGACCAAGCTGATACAACATTTTTCAAACAAGGCTGCATAACATGATATCAAAATCTATGCAGCGAGATCATTAAGTGAAATTATGTACAAATCAATGATAGAAAAAACAACAGCATAAGCATAAAATAAATACTATATGCAAAATTAAACATAACAAATTAAAAAAAAATATCCTTCATGGTTTCTGAATGTATACAACTGAATAAAAAAACACAAAGATTCCCAATTCACTATATACATCCAAGATGTGCATATCAATATTATTATCATGGAGTGAAAAACACAGACATAAGGTTCTTCAATTACTTGAAAGTTATTGTCTAGTTCAGTACATGATGTATGTCAAGTTGTAAACAAGATCACTCTACTCAGTTGTCATAAAAAACAGCATAACTATCATAATCATGAATTTGAATCATTAAGTTAATAAAAAAGAATCTGATTAAAATGCTCAATACCCACATATAAGAAAATAAATATAAGCCAATGTATATTTTCACCAGCATGAAAAATTAATAGACACAAAGGAATCAAGGCATGTTGAAACTACATTCTTATAAACATATATTTTTTAATACAGTGACATAACTTTTCAGAAAATATTTGTATAATATTTTCATTTTCATTCACATAAAGTAGAAACATCATTTTTAAATTAAGTTTGGAAAGGATAAAATCTTGATATTAGTTTCCATCAATATACTGTACAGCGAAACATTGCTCAGGGGAAATACAAAATTGAAGTCTTAGCCTGGCTGGCGGCTTAAGGAGGTGCCTTGTCTTGGTACGCACACTAAATGACAATGGCTGGTATGTATGATTTATTGCTGACAAATTGTTGAAACACAGTTATGTACTTTTTTAATCCACACATGGAAATCAACACTCGCCTTGTTGCATTTAACCCTCTTACTAACGTGGGCACATTGTTTTTAACCATTCAAAATGTTGTGGGCAACTTAAAAGGTATGTATCACTGATTTGTATAGGTGTGTACAAAGGAAATAGAGTCAGTCTCAAATATCCACTATCTTTGTCTGCGATTTTTCACATTTTTGAACCCAAAAGATTTTATTGGGAACAAATAGTGAGAAAAAACAGAAAAAAACTCAATCATTTATGATCCTGATCACTTTAATCTTACCATAATAAATAAATAAATAATACAGGTGAATTAAAACAAAATAGGATTGAAGAAAAGGTTGAGTAAAAAAAAAAGGAAATCACCTTGATCATTATTTTGTGATTTAAAAGCACAACAGGTGTTTCCAAGGTGTGTGATGTAATCTATTATTGCCTCATGTCAGTGAAAAAGTATCATTTATTTTTTGGTGTGCTAAAAAAAACATTTAAAAATACCTTTTGGTGATTTTTGCAAATAACTGATAAAAACAGACTTGAAAATTGGTTTTTACAATATTTTTCAATCAAAATTATACAACGAAATCAGATTTTAACAAACATCTCTTTGTTCCCTAGCATTTCGTTTAAAGTAAATTCACCTGTATTTCTATTCATTTTGTTGGAAAATTTTCAAGATCTCCAAGAAAGCATTCCAAAACCATCTTATACTCCACCACAATGAAATAAAAATATTCTCTCTAAAACAACATTATAATATGTTAAAAAACCACAACCTAATCAATTTATTATCAAGCAAACCATACCTCAACAGTTATATTACAAAGAGCTGTTGAGATAAATTTTAGTATTGTGTATTTAAGTGTGCATCTCTGTATATATTGTATAATATAATATTTCGAATAAACACTGAATGTTATTATTTATTACACTTGCAAGGATCTTTTTTCCAAAGGGACATTATATATTAGTAATAATATTATAATAAAGATTATCTTATTCTACTTTTTATAAAATGTTCTGGCCATTTGAAAGTGATGTGTTGTCATGTGAAATGAAAAGCATTGCAGTTAAAGAATGTGTTAATATTTGATTGTTGCAAAAATAATCTTGTTTACACCACAGCAGATTTTTTTTTACTAAGTTAAAACCTCATGATGATATCCACTATCATCTCATGGACAATTCTTTATTAAAAAGCACTGTACAAGCAAGATTTTCTCTTAAGAAAAGACATTGTCAAATATACAATGTTCTTCCTAACACTGAAAATAAACAGCAATTTTTATTGCACCTCAAAGTCAAAGTGATTGTTTTTGATAAAATCACTTTGACTTTGAGGTGCAATAAAAAGATCACAGTTGACCTCAAATGGCTGTGCCTACATCATTGGCATAGAATTATTAATCTTTAGGTAGAATGTTTGCTTTTGAGTGGAGTTACTGACATTTGCTTGTCCTGTAACATTCATTCCGATGTAAATGTAATGTTTTTCTTGAAAATGGTCTACACCAGTGTGATCATGATTTTCTATCATCACCATGATTCAGTAAAAAAAAAAACAGCTCCAAAAGATGTGACACACATCAATCATTATGACTAATTTGCTTACATTTTATACTAATTAGAGTTATATTGATATTCAAATATGTCAGTACAATGCACTTTGCAAAATTTACGGAAAACAGAATTTCCCGCAAATAAAGGTATTCTGGAAATAAATGTTTGCATCAAAAAAGAATCACATCTCTATATATCCACTTAAGTTTGGGCCAATTTCTCAATTCTTTTGAGCTAGATATGTATTTTTTAGGATTATGTATGAATAGGTTTAACCAACATAGGTCCAAGATAAATTAGTCAATATTGAACAATTTGCAAGTGTGATGAGTTAGGATGCTGTCTGCCATTCTACCACTATGAGTTGGTGGAACTATTCATTGTTTGTGGTATTCTGTGCACTTGTTGCCTTCTATTTTAACTGAATCAGTTATATGATGTGTCATTGGGTCCATCAAATAAAGATGTATACATTAGGAACAAACCCCTTGCAAAACAAGACAAAACACCCATGCCACAAAAATGGTGTCAACCAGTGTGACAAATTTAAAAGCAATAAAAATGTGTATATGCAAGTGCACTCAATGGGTGCATAATCCAGATCAACATCCCCAAGAAAATGTAGACGCATTGGACACATGTGAAGGCCAGATTGACATATAGCCTAACAAGTCTAGCTCTGGAACCCCAGAGCAAAAAAATACAGAAAGTCTGTCACAGACATGGAGAAGGGACTGGATCGATAAGTGATCAAGAAGAGCACAAGAGAAAAAGAGCTGGACATTGCTTGTCAGTGGCCTATGCAACTGGGTTTCTAATTTCAAGGCATGATGATGATGATAAGTTGCACTGATGAAGAGTGAATGGCATTGGATAACCAACTTTTCACAAAATATGAAAAATTGTTGTATTCTACCTTTAGTTGTTTTTTCATGCCTCATGACAAAATCCATAGCTGCAGCAAGATTTCTGGAAGTATACATCAGTTCCCAAGAATCATGTAATCAATGTTTAGAAATACTTTGTCTTCTTTGGCGGAGAAATCAACAGTATGTTCATAAAATTTCTCTGTAAATAAGACCACTATGTACATCATCTTTTGGTGGTATTTTTTACTACCTCTTAGTTTCAACTTAACAAGATCTATGCAAACGCTTTCTCAACTATAGGATATCCATTAGAAAAGATCTTAACAGGTTCCTGTCAAATTATGTTAGTATGTACTTACTGATAAAAATTAGGGCACACACAGGTTTATCATCTTACTGCAAATGAAAAGTGGTTATTCTCCAGTGGATTCCTGCCTATAGTGGCATTCCAGGTAATGAAGTGGGAGGCACGCTCACTGCTCTTGGCATTGCAAAGTCTCAATCCTAGACTTAAGCAATACAGAGCTAGCATATTAGAAAAGTTTGCAAAATAAAAGGGTGGCTACTCGCAAAAAGTTGACCCTATGAATCAACTAGACAAAAACATGGCAACCATCCTTTACAGCAAAGACACTACAATAGGATCCGAATAGCTGACTAAGGTAGTCTACGCTAACAGGCAGATGAAAACCCCTAGCATATCCTCAAAGTACTCCAAGACAGCATATTGTGTATTCTAATCTGACTTAAATGCTGTAAAGGATAGAATGGTGAGAGCATCTAGCATAAAGTTTGTCAAAGCATTTGCTGTTGAAGTACTTTACAAATCTGTGTAGATGTCTCAGCAAATAAGCTCTGAGTCTGAGTCACTCCAGTCCAGATTTGGTTTCTGACTTATTAAATATAGAAGATAACAGCTGGCGCATGAAAAAAGAGCCTAAAATATTTTGCAGCATTCGCTATATATTAGTCATTACCCTTAAATAGTCAACATTACAACTATATCACAATCAAAACTGCTTCAAAAATCCTACAGCAGTAATCATTTAACTGCTTCTTAAAGCCCTTTTGTAGCTTTGGTCTCTCAACATTGTCTACGGTTTATAAGAATTCACCGCCACCAAGATCAAGCTTGCTGTTTTAAACTCTTTTCTGTGCTAAACTGGAGAAGTTTGATAAAGATGAGATTCCTGTGAAAGCCTGTGAGTGACCTTTCTTCCTTCAAAGATGATTAAAATGTCTGATACCAGTTCAGAAGCGGATACTGATGTGTATATAGTTAAAATGGATATTTATACCAATACTTTATAGTGCACCTTGAATAATTACTGTTTTCAGACATTCGAACCCACCACACAATATTGTGAAATGCTAAGATCTTTGATTACTCTGACCAACAGCTTAATGTATATTAATACCGTAATACAGCATCTTCATATTGATATACAGATATCAACACCACTGTACATCTGTGTCACTCTCGACAGATTAACTTTGTCACTAAAGCTAAAATTCAGCAACACCAAATGTTTATGGTGTGCCAATGGAAGGGGTGTAACAGTGGTTGACCAATGACTGCAAAATGCATGGATATAAGCATAACCAAATAATGATCAGACATCAGAATATGTACTCTACTGACAACTTAACCAATGTCATTCTGCACTGCGGAGACATTGTCCTCAGCTACAAACTGGGTGTACAGAAAACTTTCACAATCTTTTCTCGAACTAATTCCATCTGAAGCAATGCGATACATTTTGACGAAGATCCAATAGAAACAGGATGAGCGCCAAATGAGTTTCTTATTAATGTTACCTTACAAAGTTCTTAATACAATCGACCCCATTATACTGAAAGCATGATGTACCATGAAAAGGTAGCAGCATAACAATTGGTTGGTATATAAGGTGTGTTAAATTCACTATTAACGTCAGAGTAGATAACTTGCAGTAGACTCAATATATCTACACTTTTGAAGGCCCTGCATTGCGATAACAAAATACTATAATTTGTACTTCTTGATAACTCTACAAACTAAATGAAACTTGTCAAGCAAAGGTCAAGTTAGACTGGGTCCTCAATATCAACATAGATAGAATGGTTATTTCAAGAAACCAGAATGAAAACCTCAAGCTGATGTAAAACCCATATCAGAGAACTAGACATCACAGGGCTGTCTACCTAGCAAAGATGAAGAGTAGACTGGAAGACAGACATCAAAGACTCACTTCAGTGGGTAACTGGATATTTGCCAAAGGAATGCTACAGCCATGGGTAACCACAGGTTGGCAGGTGAGACAGAATATTAACAAAGAATAACACTTGACCCACATGCAACAGTCAAAGAGTGGCTGTTCTGATCATATTCCAAGGTAGACTATTCAAAAGAGATGGTTGTTATATTCATCAATCTTATCTAATTAACATTTCTAGTATAAGTCATTATTATTCCCTTCCTTCTCATTGTCCTTTTTCTTTCTTTCTTATAATTCCTGTATTCAGTGTATGCAGACCTGAAATAACTCATTGCCTCCTGTGAACATTGTCCAAAAAGGCATGGTTGGAAACACTTGTTTGAAAACAAGGTTTCAGTAAATTTTAAATTATTTTCCCCTTTTACTATTTCATGGTAAGTTTTGCTTTTTATTCAAATTTAATTTTTGTGATGAATATAAGCAAATTTTAATAAATAAATGTTGAGATAGGCGAAGCAATGTCTTTGTTGAGTTACAAGGATTTACATCAATTTAGTTTCCTTCATTTAGAAAAGCAGCCCAGTGTAGGGAAAATTTCAAGTTAGCTTTTACATATCAGCACAGTATTAATAAGTTCAGTATAGGTGAGCCAGTCACATAATATTCAGTTAATTGAACTTATAGTTGTATAGTTTGATTTGCTTCTTCTTACAATTGCTTTGAAATTAATTCCACACCTTTGCTCTGGGCAATGGATCAAGTTCAAGAATTAAGTATGATTTGATCCTACAATCTTGAAAGTTTTGTTTAAAAAATGATTTTAGCTTACCTTGAAAACAAAATTTCCAATGTCTGATACAATTTTTGGTCTACTTAAAAATATTAAGGTTGAAATGAAGAAATTAACTCATAAAGTAAAAAATAAAATTTCTTGAATTCAAATTTTTAAAAAACAGACTAATAGAAAAAGAAATGACTTGAACATTTAGCCTAGAAAACTGATTGAGAGATTCTTTTTTCTTCAAAAAATAACATCATTGATCCTCTAGTGGTTGTTAAGAGACGGCTCAAATGGTCTGTCCAAAATCATTAAGGACTAAGGAAATATAAATAAGTACTCGCTGGATCAATGATATAAAATGTACAGGGTGATTCTTCATTCTATATGTGCTTCAAATGAGGATTTGTAAAAGTGAAGGATTTTTTAAAACAATGCGGGGGGTCAAGGGACAGTGTCCCCATGGGGGTTCAGGTGGCAAAGCCCTCCCCAAGAAAAATTGCAATTTTGACATAAAACAGACCCAAAAATTAGCCATTCAGAGCTATATCAGGCCATAATGAAAGTTAAAAAAAGACTAAATTGTATCTTACCAGAGTGACTAGATCAACTTTCTTAATGGACATTTCTCGGGGGTCCATCCCCTAGACAGACTGTCTGCCAGGACTAATGAGCTTTGTCCACCCAGAAGGAAGCATTACAGTTGGCAGGGACGGTAGAGTATCCATTTTTGACCAACATAAGTCAATCGAGACGAGCGATGCCATTTCGGATTGTGGATTAAACCAATGAACACTGACCTTAAATTCACTCCGTAATACACATTTTGGTTAACACTCCGTACAATAACATTGTAAACGAGGGTGTACAAGACAGGGTAGGCCTATACAGCGGACGGTATCGGACACCGCGAGAAACGGTTTGACGGAACTTTCAAAGTCGAGGATTTTTTTTAAATGACGGGATGGCGGAAACTTTCAAAATGGCGGATTTCCGTCAATTGGAAACACTCTGTCTTGTATACAAGCCACTGCTTTGATATTTGTTTGAAATGAATGACTACTCGATCACTGATGCACTGACAGGATGGCCACTTCATTATGTTTGAGATATATATTCTAGGTTTTATCAATCTTCCAGGTGGAAAACGAAGCTAGTCTGCTATCACTTACATATTTCAGTACTGCTAAGGCAATTTAAAAAGTAGCTTCTTTACACATATACCTAAAAATTAAGCAAAATCCTACTGATACAATTCTTTATGTTGCAATAGTTATGCTACAAGGTTGATCATCACTGTTATTCTAATAATAGACAGGGTTTCAGGTAAGACAAGTACTAAAGTTGCTAGAGGTCTTGCTCTTCATTCAGCAAATTATCTGAGAGCCAATCTGTGAGAATCTAAAGCCTTGACCCATGGGATTGTCACACAAAAAATGGTTAAGCACCTAGACTTCCAATAGTACATACTCAATATAAAAATATTATTTAATATTACTTGATAAAGAAGTTCATGTCCCACTGATGGTAGCTTTCACATTGGACATTAGTAATACGATAGTGTAGGCCAAGACTATGACCTTGATTACCTCAAATATAAATAGCAGTCTAAACATTAACATATTAGCAGAGAATGACATACCTCATGTCATACAATGATTTGTAATGTCAAACATTTAGCTCTCATTTTATTGATTAATTAGCTTGCCTCTTATTCAACATTCCCCACCAACATTACTTGGTTGAGCTTGGTTTATTTCTAATAAATCAAAATAATGTAAAGAAAATCAGAATATATTGAGTTCTTGACTCAAATAATATCTATTCAAGTTCGAATCCAAGTACTTTTGGAGAAACCAATTCTGCTCTATTATTTCCTCTGTGTGATGAAATTAAAGAAAGCGTTCTAAATCCCATTTCCTGACCGGTTGCTTGGATCATGCACTTTACAATTTATCAATAACAGAACAGTGTGGTATCAGCTTCGTGGGAAGCATACAAAGAGTCTGCATGTTAGGTGCTGGAATCCGTAAGATTCTTTAAATTATTTCTGTTATGTTTGGATTCAAAACATCAAACATAGAAATAATGAAAAGACAAAATGTAAAAGAAATTGAGGAAAATAAAAATGACTACTGCAGCCTATGCATAGTACGACACTGATTAAAGAAGACACACTAAAGTATTTTAAAAATATAGTTTTAATGCATCATATTGCACCAGTCTGTACTTGTAAACATTACCCCCATTTCCCAAATATACAATATTTAACATAACAAATGCCACAACCAGATGGCACATTTCACAAGAGATATTTCATCATAAATAAAACTCCACAAATTTCATTGACCAATAGAAAACATAATTACCCTGAAATAACATTAAATCACTCATCTTCTGCTAGCTCTTGCAGCTTCTAGTTAACCTCACCAAAGAGAATCATTACAAGAAAGAATAACAGCAGCATCAATGGCTGACAATATAGATCCATGTAATTGTACATCTTCTACATGTATTAAGGATTTTAAAAAAATCACTGTTAGTGCCTCTGACATTTTTTGTGTCAACCATGTCAACTTAAGTATTGATTCACTAACTATGACAGAGGCACAGTATTTATTTTCATGTGCAAAATAAATTATAAACTCAAACTTGTAACGATTATCTTTAGCTGAGGACACTAAACGATGAACCCAGCAACAGGATAAGTGCTGTGACTAAATGAAGAATCAATAATTAAAAAAATCACAGTAGATGCTATGAATCTCCACTAGCTGTTGGCTCTGTTTTTACCTCAACATCACTTGAAGGCTCTTTTACGGTGGGCTCTATTTTGCTAGGAATAGGATCCTCTTCCTGAGAGATTAATGGCGGAACCTGGGACTCTGATGCTAAAGATTCAGAGGACAATGAGGGGGCGGGGGTAAATGATGGGATTGGTTCTGGTGTCGGAGTACGCGACAAATCTGGTGTTGGATTAGAGTCCATGTCCCAAGGAGTACCAGGGTCATCTTCATGACTGACAGGGATCACTTCCCTGACCAAAGTGCTTGCGATGGTGCTCAACAGTGTTGGCATATACTGCCCCACCGCTTCTGGTGCAGAAACTGCAATGGTGTCTTCATCAGGACCAGGTTCCATGTCTGGTTCTTCACATTTCACCTCTTGCTTTATCTCTGTACTTATCTCCATAACACTGGCAGTTGCTGAGGTAGGTATACTTGGCTCTTCATCCATAGGCTCTGCCTTCACCATTATATTCATTGACGAAAGTTGCACATCAAGAGGATTCTCTGGTGGATCAATTGCAGGTGTTGGTGTCTGGAAAAGAGAGAATGAAAACATAATTGATTGAGGAACCTTTGTACACTATAAAACATAACCTGTAAATGATAATTCTCATAAAGATTTCATATCCCAATAAAAAAAATGCAGTATTTACAAGTTCACAATTATTGCTATGGTCAAATCTAAATCCAAAAGATAAATAAAAGGTTTATTACAAATAAAAAACAAAATTGAAGTGTCTTAATTATACTGGTATGACAAATGACTATACAATTAAACACATGAATTAACAGGATATCACACTTATGTCTTTGGGGGTCGTCTTTAAAAGTTTAAAAAGGGAAGCACTTTACAAAAAAATTAAAGTGTACATGCATTATCAAATGAAGAAATCAAGGACACAGGCCCATGTGTTGTATTACGGTGATCACATATAGTTTCCTCTTAGATTACACTAGAAAAAGGCGAGAGTTATGATTAGGTCATTAAAGGTTAATGAGTGTGGGTAGTCTGAGTGATTGGAAAACTAATGATTTTAGAAAAATTATCAACCACAGAGACAAGTCTACAAAAATTATGAATAAACTTAATGATGACATAAGTTTTTAACCACATAATATAAAGTCAATATAATCAGAAAGAGAAAGAAAAAAAGCCAAATTAAAATCAGAAAAGTCTACAAAAGGTCAGCCTAGATCAGGTAAGACCCATGCATTGAATTTAGAAGGAAAAAATTACCTCTTGCACATCTTCATAGCACACAGGATGATAAGTCTGGAAATAAATGATTAAAATAGTTAATGATAACTGGAGTACAAAGTCTCTAATGAATGAATAATGATTTTAAGATGACTTTATAATAATATCAGCTCAGAACAGAAATTTTAAGTCTTTATTCTGAGGTTGATAAAAAATACTGTAATGTACTTTAATACAATTCATACATTGCTTAACTTAAAATGAGTAAAACATCTAAAAATTAGTCATGAATGATACTAAATTAAACAATATCAAAGTTGTACCAATAAATTTAATGATATGGTATCGCGCCTGCAGACACTCCATCAGAGGGGGAGCAAAGAATGGTGTCCACCTCTTACCTGGTAGGGTGTACAGTAAGAGGCTGAAAAAACCAAGGCTTTCTCTGTCTTCACAGGCTCTTATGCAACCATTTCCAGACTGTCTCAACCCCCAAACCTCACTTATATTCCTTGTTTCCTTCTTATACTAATGCCAAGAGAGCCTGCTCTCACATATGTCCTGCCATAATTATCTGCTTTCAGTACTTTCAGTGCCCATTGCATTCATCTAACATTTCTGATTCACCCATAACTAGACGTGGAACAGGCAGTGACAGAACCCTCTGCGGATGGCAGTATTGTCACCTTGATACTAAAGTACAGGACGTGATGATCCTGTCTATACAAATTGTGGCCTTTACTCTGATAACATAACATCCAATCTATAGGCATTGCCAGGAGACAACAGGTGGCGGGGAATGTATGATTGTGACTCTGGTCTCAGTGCTGTTGACTGTGTTGGATGGAGTTACTCTTGTTTTTCAAGTCATTAAGCTTTTGAGGGCCAGAGATAAAGGACATGCCTTGGGTTCTGAAACTTGATATCTACCCTCTTCTAGTTATTAGTTGAGGTATACCACTGTTTTCTATTCTACTAGGCTATTTACTTGGTCAAAACCTGATCATGCTAATGGTTAGGATGCCTGGATTTCTATAGTGCCCCTCACTGTGGACAACAGATCCTTTGTACATGTGAAGTTGGAGGGATTTGTATGGTCTTTTCCTGTTTTAGGTATGGGAATTATTGTGGCTTTACGTCAGCTTTCTGGGAAGTTTTCTCAAAAAGGTCCAAGAAGAGTATTAGAGATTCTATTGGTAAGTGTTGTAAAAGAGAGTTTTGTATTATTGTATTTCATCAGATGTTGTTAGACTCAGTTCTGAAATACATGCATTTAATTCTTTTATTGAAAATTCTTTTGTTGTATTTTTCTTCAATTTCTGTTGAAAAGTCTAAGTTTTTTCTTCTCTTCATTTTATTTGAATTTTTGGAATGTTTGATTGTAGTTTGATGAACTTGATTTTTTTGCAAAAGTTTTTTCCAATTTCATCAGCTACATCTTTTTCTGATTCTGCAAAATTCCTGTCATTTTTTTAATGTGTTTTATTGATTCTGTGTATGTTCCTTTAATTTTCTTTACCATTTTCCAAATTTTGGTCATAGGAGTTTTGTTGTTTATTTTGGATACATAGTTTTTAAAAGAGGGTTTCTTTGCCTCACAGCAAATTTTCTGGCATAGTGCCTGTGGTATTTTAAAGTCCCTTATGTTTTCATAAGAACAATTATTCTGTGCAGCTCTTAGTTTATTTCTTTTCTTCTGATTAGGTATCCATACAGAAGCTCAACATCCTAGAAAACCAAAAAACAAAAAGAGTGACAGTAAAATTAAAGATGTCGCAAGTATGTTTAAACAGCTATCTGGAAAGAGATCTCACGATGACTCTGGAGATGTAAGCGAGGGCACAAGTTCTAATGAGAAGATTAGGATAGAGGAAGTCAAAGATGATAGCTCACACAATTCTTTAAAAGATAATGCATGTAGCATAAGAGAAAGTTCAGGTAAAGAAGAATGTATCAAGCTCTGGAAATGAGAGCGACGAGACTTGGAATCGCAGTACAGAGTTTCTTTCTGCGCCAGTATTACCTGTTGTACATAAACAATTTGATTCTGACCTCAATGAAAAATTTGATTCGATTTTAGAAAAGCCTTTCAAGCTTAAACTGACGAGGTCAAGTTCTACACAACCAAACGTTATAAACAGTTCACTTTAAACTACAGACAATCTTGACGAAGTGAAAATACTAGTTCAGAGCAGTAAATCTGTTCAGCGTTTATGTGAGCTTGATAGCATGACTGATGAAGAAAGCGACACAATAGCTTGTGATCATTGCTTTACTGGATCTAGGCCAGGAACATTTGATTATGACTTTACTCTTGAAGTTGATGTTACAGAATGTAATCAGCCGAAGTCATTTGAGAATTTTTTAAATCAATTGCACGCCACATTTTGGATTACTCTCACCCAAATTACTTTCTTTTGACTGGAATAAAGACAGAGGAACAACGACAATTTGATGCTCAACAACAACATCATCATCATCATCATATCCATGTTTATTTGTACGGGCCGGGATTAATCCTCTACAGAGGGTAGGGCCCGCTTG
>JAUUEB010041757.1:0-16347 GCA_032362205.1 Clione limacina
GATACGACAATTTTATTTTTGGACCCTTTCAGTGTTAAAATCCTGAATTTATGACGTCACGATCACGCTTGACCTCAAAACTCAGGAACTAATGGTCGTATCATAACAAAAAATACATATTTGTAATCGTCTTGGCACACCTTTCATTTGCATTCTGAGCATGTTGGTTTTTTGACCATAGGTCAGCCCTAGTGGTCAGTTCGTCCAGGTTGAATTTTTGGCAAAGGCAACATTTTGTGTCTATATACCCTACGGATCGATGAAAATCAAGTCCGGTTGAGTCCTAGGTGGTGGTGAAGAGAAACCCCTCCTTCCCCCCAATTAAAGGGTACAATTCAAAACATGTGTCACATATGGTCATATGGTGCTTAATTTGTTCCTGCTCCTTGGTACCATTTTACTCTTTAAACAATCAAGCCGGATGATCTCTAATTTGGCAGAGTTTCAAAAGGTTATGGTTCACTACCTCGGTCACACTGTTTCTTAGTGTCATGCGAAACACACATGTGTCGGGACTGAGACAATGATTACTGAACCAATCTATTTCATCAATAATTTGACTGCTTGACCATTATGTGATGCCTTGTCCAAGAAGTTAACAAATTCCTCTCTTTAGAATGTTTGTAGGTGGACCTTTGTGTCATAGTCACTGGCTAACTGTTTCTTCGGGGTGAGCCTTGCTGTCTCATGGGTTTATTTGAGTTCTCTCTTTAGATTGATCACGAACTCATCAAGGGGTGTGTCCGTTTGGATGGGCACTGGAACCACACGTTCTGCTGGTGTTGTTAGTTCTCTTCCCAATATAAGTTGGTTTCAGGTTAACCCAATGATCCGGTTTACGGCTGATCTCTGACGCAATGAGAAGCACAAGTTATCCTGCTGCTTGTTGATAAAACTGCGGACCGAGGCCACAAAGGTTCGGTGTATTCATTCTGCTTTACCATTTGATGAAGGCCTGAAAGCTGTTGTCCCCAGTTTGTGAACCTGAAGGAGGCAACACACTTCTTTGGACAGTTATTGTCCAGAAAACACCTCTTTCATTTTAAGGCATTCAGTTTGCTAAATATCTCGTAGTACCCTGAAACGTTATAGATCGTAGTTTTGGGTAGGCCTTCGAGCATTTTGGCGTCGGTCCTGGAGAGGCCCAAAATGCTCATACCTGGGAGCATTTCTGTATTGATCCTAGGGAGGCGCGTAGTGCTGTTCTGGTACATACCTGGGGGCCTAGTACCGCTCGTCATGAGGTAACGCATAGAGCTGTTCTTGATGGACCCTTAGGGCATAAAGTATTGGCCACGTTCAGGTGCATAGTGCCGTTGAAAATCGTCCGTGGCCTATTTTGGTGTAGGCCCTGAGAGCACAATATCCATAACTCTTGAGAGGATTAACAAGCACGCCATGCTCCTTTTTCTAGGGCTTCTTTTGTCCACCGATTTCTTGCTGCCTATATTTCTTAAGTGAGGCTGTTCGAATCATGCCTTCGATATCCGCGAGGTATTGTCTCCGTTGGTCCGAACCGCTATGAGATCTTGTTTTGGCTTTTATATCAATGGGGTGGGCTCTTGTTGAGACCTTTCTCCTTCCTTGTGGGATACAATCGATAAAAAGTGGTTTCTCCGTTGACTGCTCCGAGTCGGGAGGAACCACGCGAACCAAGTGTGATGAGGCGAAATTGAAATACTCCTTATCTCCAACAGACTGAATACAGTTATTCAATTCAACCCTGATTCCTGATCCGTCATGTTTGCAACAAGGCTGTTTAAGGCTAGTGGATCATGTGTAGCATGACCGTTGTGATGCTATGTTCACACCCACATATCATTTCCGATGCCTTTGAGATTGAAAATGGGCATTCTTTAAGGGTTAATTGATAAAATATTTGATTATCATCCTCATCGAAGTCTTGACGAATCTTGTCGGGTAAAAGTGTTGATTTGAGTGGTATTCTGTATATCTGTGAACATTAAAAGAAACCACAAACGACATTTTTACTGCGCAAAATTAAACAATGTACATGGACATTTCTGCGCAGTCAAGATGGCCCCTGTGAGTTATTTCCCTTTGTAAGCAATATTGTTTGATTCCAAAACTTAAACTTATTAAACTCATAGAAACTCAAAATTTCATAAAAATCAATTAAGTTTTTTGCCAGTTGTGCAATTCTAAGCTATGCACGGTAACTTTCTGGCGTCTGTAAGTTACTGCCCTTTGTAAGCAAGATTTTTCAATGCAATTCACATAATAAGCTAACAATAACTATGGAAACGTGTCTCCATAATTTCATATAAATCAATAAGGTTTTACACTCGTATTTGCTCTTTAAAGTATGCAGAAAAGATGGCGTCGGTGTGAAATCCTAGAAATTCCAGCTTTTTACTTTATAGTTAATTGCAAACTGACCAGTGGTCACTCAACTTGATGCCAAACAAATCCTAGTACATTTCTAGGAAACTACTTAACACCAGATATATTTCTATTCAACGGCTCAGGAGTTATTACGATCTGTTATCGTTCAACAATAAAAACACCCTGGATGTTTATTTCTAATAGAACATTGCGTCTTCTAGACCCAGGTCAAAGATGTCAGCATCATGTACCAAATATTACTATGGTGATAATCTTCTTTCACATAAGAGTTATTTTACTTCGCTGGTGCTGTAAAGTATCTAAAAAGAGCCACGTAGACAAGATTCAGAAACAGACATCAACCAGCAAAGAATCGATTCCATTATTTCCCGGGACCAGGAATCAGCAGTTCCCAGTACAAAATACCTCTCGTAATATATGTGTGCCATAAATGGGGGCAAAAATTCTCGATTATTCCTCAGGTAAAAAACACGAACCTTGAGCAAGCAAGTGAGCAGCAGCTCGCTAGCACGCTTAAATGTGTAATCACCTGATTTGGAATGCGCGTGTAGCGGAGAGATGACGGGGTTTTAGTACTAGGTATAAATATATTATCCGGCAAACCTTTCACGTGTGCATCACATTTCCGCTCAGCTTCTATCGGGATAGCAACCACTGTGTGATCTTCTGAACGATCCCATCGTTAATCCTCTCTACGTGAGTGGTTTTGGATTATTATTATTATTATTACTATTATTATTATTATTATTATTATTATTATTATTATTATTATTATTATTATTATTATTTTTGTACCTTTGACTGTGGGACTTTGCCATCATCTACTGGTACCGTGGAGGAATTCTCAGTGTTTTTAAATACGATATTATTATTTTTAAACTTATAAGACCAGTGAACGTATTCATTTTTTTCACCGTGGAATCAAGAAAAGTGTGCGGTTTGGTATCTCAATTACTGAAAAGTCTTGTGAATGTTGTTAGGTTTATGATTATTTGTCAAAAACGTATACGTTCATAAATACGATTGTTTCGTTGAAGAGACTGACAAAGAAAATTGTTTGATTGTAATTAAAACATTTTAACCAGATCATATCTTTTAAAGGGTTACCCTGTTTTAGAAATTAAACATTGTATTATGTCACAGATATGACTAAGGTTGAAAAACACAACAACAAATACATAATTGACTTGAAAAGAACAGTTTACATAGTTGTATTCACAATAGCATTTAAATGAAATAACAAATGTCATGCTTGCAGTATAAGAATCAAAAATATATTTGTTTGGAATTTTTTAAATACGTGTTTATCAGAGGTAAAATTAAAAAAAATGCGCTAAATTTGCTTCCTTTATCTAACCCGCCTAAAACATCGGCTAATATGTCCCACCCATTTGAAAATCCTAGATACGCCCCTAAATGGAAAATATTTACTATTTCAAATAACGACTGAATGAACATCTAGCAAAATAAACTACAAATGAAACTATGAAGATAAACTCATATTTCTGGGGAAAAAAATCACATGGCGAAGTGGAAACAAATCTCTTTGCTTGGTTGCTTGCTTGATTGAAAATAAACGAAAAGAACCCATGAATACACAAACACAACAAGGCATACAAATATACCCAATTAAGGACAGTGACACTTTTTAAAAATTCCTTTGCTAGTTCGTACCTTTTTCGGACCGCTTTTGGATTGTATCAATTTGTGCACAGAGACATCATTAAACTTCATGAAATTAGTAACTAGTTAATAATTGCATTGCTAGCAAGAATGTATGTAAGATGAGATGAGTGAAATATAATACACATTTTTTTGTAGATGATTGATTTGCTATTTATCATACATACCGAATTAGTGTTAACAGTATAAAAGGATTGTAGTTTACAGGTGGCTATTATTTAAGCAGTAATTTCAAAATTTAATAGTTAGTTCCGATATCTCCAACCCCTTTTCAGTGAGATCAAAATAGGCAAGACTTTACTTTGTTTTTATATCAATTCTTTTTCTGGTTCCAAGAGCGAGCACCCCTTTCTGCATATAAAGTTAATTAATGGCGCTTTGATATAGCCAAAACACTACTGACGCAAACGTCGATTAAAGGACAATAATTTAGAATTCAACAAAGTAGTGAGAGATTCATTGCTTATAAGTTGTGCCGATGCGTTGTAAATATATACAAAAAACGCCTCTTACGAAAGGATCACAGCTATTGTGAAAATAATGTAACTAGACCATAGACAAATATTTTCATACTAAAAGTCTACATTGCCCGAGTTACATTAAACTTTGTATTAGCAAATGTTAGTTCTAACAAATTTTGTGTAAATTTTTTTGAGCCTAATGTTTATAAAGTATGAAGCGATCTGCTCCAACTCTTTATTAGAGAAAACAATCATCCATTATTTTTTAAGATGACATTTCTGCTTGATTATGAAGCAATGCAGAATTCAACCTACATTTTATTATCAGTCATAAATCGACTTGTTTTGATATTTGTATACATTATCATGTACATAAGTTTTGTTCATATTGAGTTGAATTTGAACACCTTTTTAGAGATGGGGAGATCAACTTCAGGGTATTTACTCAATTCCTTAGGCATTTAACCGAAACGTTTTTGAAATTGCCAATTATTAGTAACCACGCCCTTAATCGTGATACATTTCGTTTTGCTATTCTTTCTTTAATTCTAAAGTGAAAAAGTCCAATATTTGCTAACGAACTTTATAATTTTTCACCCTCAGATTCAAAATGGCTCAAAAATTCAAGAAAGCTCAAATTGAAGAATACAAAGAGGTCCGAGTGTGGTGCCATGCCCTGTGTGTGGGGCCATACCCGCATGGCCATGCAATGAACACTTTACCCATTTGACCTTTCAATGACGTACCCATAACAGTGTTGGAGTTCTTCAAAAATTCTATGATACCCTTCCACATTCCCTCAACCTTTTTGACCAGCAAACTATGAGCTTGCTTTTTATGGTCTGCTGGTGATTTAATCCATGAATAACTTATGATTTTTTCTTGGCCATCAGTTTGCTGCCCTTTTCCAAGACACAGCATTTCCTAAATCAAACGTGTGTCTAAGTATGCTGTTTTCCCCCACTTTATTAAACATTGTAATCTTTAATAAGAATGTAATCTTTATCTAACCAAATGTATGAAATTATTATTTCTCCTCACCCGCCTGTCAAAACTCTCATGCTTCACTACAACTCATTTCTCTTGTGCTGTATGAGAAAATTCGCTTGGTTCTTATACCGAAAATAGGACTATTGTTGCCGAATTTAACTTTTTACTTCTCATATATATTTATATTAGAGTGTAAGAAACTGGTTTATAATATATACTTATGGTTTAAACGTCAGTCTATTCGGCAGACGATCCGGGTTCGAACCCGTCAAAAACCTTATTTCATTTTTTAATAAGTTGTAGAATAGAAAGTTCTACTAAGTCAAGTGAGGTTTGACTTTTCAAAATACCCTATAGTCGCTCTGTTAACAGGCGAGAGGTTGCGAGAGTTCGCGAAGCCATCTTGAATTCTCCCAACCGAGCAAACTTTTCGTATCCTACGAATGTTTCATCAATTTTCTTTCAACTATGAAAAAATGAATGATTGCAGGATTGCTGTTATAAAATAACATTTGATACCTTATATTCTATATATACTTTCTTGAGTATGTCTAAGGATTACTACATTCATGAGGCATCACGTCTTATGGTCAATACTACAAGTACGCACAATATAAACCCCACTCACAATTCTCTTTCTTGAATCCCGGTTAACATAACATTTAATTTTCATTCTTAACAACTTTTTTCTTGGCATGGAATTGGAATTGCATCTAACTTTTGGTTATAAAATGGTGTATATGATTCAAAAAATTGTTTTGGACAAGTTAAATAACTCATTTGGATTTAATATCCGTTTTGAATTGTTGTCCGTCTCCGATAAGAATAGGTGCGTGTCTTCTTGCATACGAAGAAGTATCTAGAGGCACACACAACCTCTGACATTGAAATATATTTCGCATAAGCGATAAGCCCTGTCACCGCATACCACGATGGCCACTTGAACCCACAATGCTCTAAGACAGCCGGCTCTTAAGTAGGTCGCCTTAACAATTCGGCCATCGTACCAGAAATCTAGAAGATATATTAAGTTAGGTAATACTTTGAATATAAACTTTAGTCAGAATATCATTGTAAAATTTTTAAAAGCAGAAATGTATCTATGTAAATATTGTTTGTAAACTTATGTTTATTGAAATGCATTGTCCAGAGTTTGTTAAATCGGAGCATAAACGTATATTAATGTATTTTATTTGTTTCATATAAAAACAATCGCGGTTTCTAGTATGACATCTTTGATATATTTTATAATCATTACGGTAATCTAACCCCTTAGATGTGAATTATTTCTCTAGATATTCATTGATATGACTATTGCACGAACCTAACATAATGCGAAGATTGTGAAGCTAATCCATGTTTTAACTTTCTTAGGCTTTCGGCATGATCGACACTAACCGTGATGGAGTCATCGACCTTGCAGATCTTAAAAGCATTTACTCTGACTTGGGTAAGAACAAAAAAATATATCGTTTTTGAATTTTTATCGTTATAATTTAATTTGGTTTCCAATGCTTTCGTTTGACAAATTTATACAATCTGAATCAAGACAAATACATCATAAAAAGAAATGATTGTTTCCTGTAAACTTGGTTGCATTTCTTGTCATTCAAATTCTGATACCGTTATACCTGGTGTTTACAATATCAAGGTTCATTGTAATATTTTCAACTACTACTAGTTAAGCAACTTATTTTAATTTCAGTTCATTTCGGAATGTCTTGAATTTACTTTCAGTCAACACCAGTACACTTATTACAGCGGCTATCCGTACATTGTTGAATTAGCAAAGTGCATTCAAAATTATCACTCGTTTTATTACCGAGTCCTAGGTTTAATACTGAGGTAAAGTATCGAGTGCTCAAATTTACTTTTGAATTTGATCACAAATAGGGGAATCACAAATGCCACTTGGTATAACAATTAATGTGTGACGTCCCTTTCATAAATAATATGCATCGTCTTTTAAAATGTTGATTCTGATTGAACTTTAATTGTACATTTTGTAATGAAAAGTATGTGTTTTTTTAAAATTTCTTTCCGACTTTTTGCAAATACTTAGTACCCCCGTTACTTTTTTAGTAGAGAAGATGCTTTTCTTGAGTAAATACTGAGAAGAGGGCTGGGTAATGGGAGTAATTCCTGTGGTGTTTTAAATACGATCTTCTTCTTGTCAATTAAATATGTTGGGACATAGACAAAAGCGATCCATACTATTTGTTAATTTTCTCTAGGGTCACAGTTTTTGGTAGTGTCTCAAAATAACGCAATATTAATTCGCATCAAGTTCTTACAAATATTCGATTACAAAATAATAATCATAATAATTCGTTCATGTTTTCAGGATCCGTCCCCCCAGAGGCCGAATTGGTCGAGATGCTGAAAGAGGTCTCAGGAGCCCTTAACTTCACCAGCTTCCTCAACATGTTCGGAGAGAAGCTTGGTGGTAAGTTGTTACACATCTAGTTTGGGACTTAATTGTACGGTGCACGGAGTAAAATTACAAATTCACATTTAATTACAAATTTTGAGTGAGGGATAATTCAAATCAAATATTTTGTATAACAATGATTAATGCCGAACACATAAACAACGACTTTTGTAACATTAGCATCATAATATAGCGTTTAAATTCATATTTTTAACTAACGAACACACGAAGTTATTTAATTCTTCATCTTATCGAAATACATCATTTATTTTCAGGAACTGACACCGAAGAAACAATTAGACAGGCTTTCTCCATGTTCGACGAGGATAACAAAGGTGTTATCCCAGAAGTATAGTAAGTTTTGGCATATATATTTCTTATCTTTTACTTTTAACTATATTTATCATACATATTGTCATATACTTAGTATCTTGTTTTAAAATTGATATGTCTTTTGATACGTTAAATCATGGATTTTGCATTATCAAGCTATTGAGTATACGTGTTTGTCTGATTTTAATTAAAGACCTCGGTTTCTTTTTATTTGAAAAAAAATAGCACACATAATCAAGATAGAACAGTCGAATAACTTATTTAAATGGTATCCTGTAAGGTTTTGATATGACGGAGTATTACAAAATATGGTAAATGCTTAATCGTTAATTATTGACGGTTAAAAAGGACATCTTAAATATGCCTGAAAACAACGCGTAGAAAGTTCACTAATAGCAGTATTATGAGTTTGCTTCTTTATCTAAATATTATGATAAAGGTTAAGATGGTTGGATATTCAAACTCATAAAGAACCTGAGTAATACAAATTGTGTCATTTCTGTTTCAGCTTGAAGGATTTGCTCTCCAACATGGGAGACAACTTCACACCAGAGGAGGTAAGACATTTATATTCTCTTCCGTATGTGTTTGTTAATATCATTGGTTACGATGCTACTAAATAATCTTTGTAGGCTTGTATTAACACAAGCGCAAAGCCCCTTAGCACACATTTACAAAACAGTTTATCATGATTCTAGCGTATGGTATATGATTGGTTGAAAGCCAGTAATTATGGGTCACTTGCAAAAGCTTCTATTTTCATACCGCGAAATAGACCCATTTTCTTTTTCACGCTCCTTTTTAAAAGCAAATTACACTTATCTAAATTAAAATGTTTTATATTTTGGTCTAAACAATTAAACTATTGTGTTAAAATGTAGGGGATCGTCGAGAGCAAAATAGTCCAGAAAAAACTTAACCAGTATGACTTGTCTTTTGAATTCCTGCTAAAACCACAACCGCTTTGATCAATGCAAAATCGACGATGTAGCTAAAAACACCAACAGTAGAAAGATTATTGATTTTGAATACATTAACATGTATTCATATAAGAAAGGATAATTCAATATGCAGTTGTTCTCGCACTACATCAAGTCTTATAACTGCAAACTTGTAAAACATGTTTATTATTCACAGATCAAACAGACATGGAAAGAGGCCCCATTAGAAAAGGGACAGTTTGACTACAAAACATTCACCGGTACATTGAAAGGAAAAGAGTCTGAAGATTAAAGAATGTCTTCATATTGCAAATATTTTTAGATTCACTAAAATCTTGTTACGATCTCAATGTTCCATGTTTAAAATTCCTAATTTTAGACGCTTTCCTGTGCGAGATACATGAGGCAGATTTGTTACATCAAAATTGACTTAATGGACCACACTATGTGGTATTTTTAATAGAACGATAATATACGGGACCTTTAACAACATCATTACAAATTATATTGAGTCATTTTGTATCAAATCCTGTCTTGTGTTCTCAACCATGGCAATGTGTGTTTAAATTTGTAGACCTGAGATGTATTTCGACTGACTTTTTAAAACCAGGATGTTTGGCGAAAAAAAACATATTTCAAAAAGTCAAAATAAACACCTAAAAACGTTTACACATATTGTTTTATCTTGTCTGTTCCTTTTGATTTGTTCGTCAAGAAACTAGAATGAATGGGCCGTGTGTGAGATCTGTATATAAGTACAGATCAAAAGGAACGTGAAACAATCTAATTTTTCAAAAACTTCGTTATTTAATTATTTTAATATTTTTCGAGCTACTGTTGTTTGCCAGATGCCTTGTTGCAATCTTGAAATTAGACATTGAGCGTCGATATCGTTCATCGTGATGCTGTGTTGGAATAAATAAAGAAATATTTATTTTTATGTAAGTCAGATTGTGCTTCATGTTTCTTCATTGACTAGATTATTGATATTTATATGTAGACGCAAACCATGATTTGAATTGTATAACTCTATGTTATCATGTACGCTTACACTTTAAACAAACACACGGGAACATATAATACAAACAAGACCAAACCAAAATAAGAAGATTTCTGTGCACAGGGGATTTTTTTAATTAAGGGAACACTCCACGTGACCATGCTTAGCAAATCGGGACCAGGTGTTGTTAGTTTGGATCCCCTCATAGTCGTGCACACGACCACTAAATTGTTCCAGTCTAACTCACTTGGCGCCTGAACATTGTAACATGGAGTTAGAAGTTTTCATTCATGATTTGCCTCAACATATAGATATTACGACTCTAAACAATGAAGAAACATGACTAAGCATAATATGACATACATAAAAGGAAATATTTCTTTATTTATTTTAACACACAATCGAGAGAAACGATATCGACACCCTTGGTCCAATTTTAAAATTGAAACATGGCATCTGACAAAAAAATATTATTTCAAACAGTGTTGACAATAATAAAAAAAACGTTGTTGAAGATAAACTTAGAATTAATCACGTTCCTGGTTTAACAATGTTTTCGACTGAGAATGAACTTTTGATGTACACGTATTTGTTTGTTTAATTTTGATCAATTGCTTCTCTGTTATCTCAGGCTCAATAAAAATGAAATGATGCAACTCGACTTTTTATTCAATTGTGTTAGCTGAAAAGTGTAATTTGTACATACATTTAACTAATAAGTTTACAAGGTAACATGTTTAAATGATTATTAGCTGAGCTGTCAGGCAATATTTACATTAGGAAGAAAGACATATCCAAACATCAATAAGCACTATTGACAAAGAGAATAGAAAACTAAAAAATACAGAAAAGGTTGCCAGAAGGGCAGGCAGGATGAGTGCTCTCCTGATAAAAACTGTCAGCGGTTAAATATTGTTACATATCACAACCATCGGGGAACAACCAAAAAAGTACGTCGACGGTACATGCAAGTTTAAGCAAAGCAACTTGTCCCACAACCACTCCTTCAGATTAACTCATGAACTCCACCACTCTCTTACATCACATTTGGGAGTAAAGGGCTGGGACCCAAACCAATTCTTAAATAGGAAGTCCTCACCCGTGCCAAACCCTACAAGAAGGGAAACCGCTACTGTGATCTCTGCATAAATTGCATATCCTGAGGAACTGCAGCGCAACCAACAGTATCTGAATAGTAATAATTGGCCCTGAATTCGCCCTAAATTTTGCCTCGACTCCATGAAGTAGCGACATATGTGTTTTATGTGTGTGTGTGTGTGAGGGGGGGGGGGGATACATTTGATAACAATTTTAATTGCTAAACATATCAATAGTGTACCTAAGTCATTTTAGAGAATTTATTCTCAATAAAAGTCATACACGCAAAAAAAGTATCTATTTTTAATACTTCTCACCAGGATCAATTTTGATACTGTTCAATTCTCGTAGTTGGGCAAACTCCCTTACATTTGACCATATTCGGTCGTATATTACGGACTTAAGCTATAGCACTGGTACACTTAAAGGGGGATTGTTTACCATTAGATAATTGTGTCCTAAATATGATCATAAGTCGGCCAAAACGTCCACAAATATATTCATATATTCAAGTTGGTGCTCAAATATTTGTCTCATTGAAAATCGATTGATGTAAATTTCAACGTAACAAATAGGTGAAAAACTCCTTTAACGAAATCAATACATATTCTCTTTTACTTTAAAGTTGCTTGTATAGACTATACCAATACCACTTAATGCCCCCTTACGTTTCAACACGTTCGTTATGTTCTTAAATTTCATTTGAATAACAACAACCCTTTGATTCTTTAGAAAATAAAGATACAGCGGCTATTCTCATTGAAAAGCTCTGCCGGCGTTGACTTTTGGGGCTGTGCATTTTGACATCTTTGAGACCGCTTGATATGCTATGGTTCTTAGATCGATTCGTCTCTTCATAACCTTTAATTTGACTCATAAAAACTATATGTTTGATTGAGGTTTTGATTGAGGTTTATAGAAAATATTGATATATTTAGTGAATGAGGGACCTTGACCTCAAATAGTGATTCTTAGAGTTGTCTCGGAAATAAATGCCGAACAGTCAATGAGGCTATTTTTTCTATGTACGTAGAACTCAAATCCAGTGTCAAAAACTCTGAGAAGAGGAGCCATGTACACGGGATATATAGCTGGAGCCTAGACTAAGATAGACTTGCAATTATGTAGTGGTCGTGTGAACCGAACCAACAACACATGGTCGCCTCTATCCTGGCATGGCCACGTGGAGTCCTCCCTTTTATAAAAAAAATATCTGTGCACAGAATATTCTTATCTTTATAAGGTGCTCATGTGTGCTTGTTTTAGCGTACAGTATTACACTAACCTGTGTATCTAAAATAGAGGCATGTGTTTCAAAGAAAGGAGTCGGAAAGAAAAACCGGCGTTATTCTCCACTCGTTCAATAGAATTGTCCTTCTTCAGAGAACTAGAAATAATGAATACTCGTAGAGAATAAGAACACGACCATCAGCAGATACAACTATTTTTTAAAACTTCAAATAGAACATATTTTACTTCATTGGTCACATTTTGAATTTAAAAAACAAAAGCTGAACCGTTACGGATTTCGCTTTAGTATAAGTTTTTTAAATAATTTATTTATATAAAAAGATTAAGAAAAACAACAACCTTCAACATCTCTTAAAAAATCAAACTAATTTAGACACAACAGTGCGTCAACAGCTCAGCACACTACACAGTAGTTAACTGTTAATAGTCTCTTACTTACCAACAACGCACCAAGAGGTTGTTGTTACTATATACATACCTTAACCGCTAACCTTCTGCTAAGATAATATAGCGTGGAAGTAGGTATTATTCCCCAAGCTTTGTTTCCGCTTGGCTATAGGTATGCAAACTGTTGTATTACTCTGAGAACATCCGTCTGACGGCCTGAACCTTGATACATGACCTTATGTAAAATGACTTAGATAATATCGAAAATCAGAATCCTATTTTTGACGATGTGATCACACATGTTTGCCAAATTATGATAGAACATAAAGCAAGGACGTCACAGGATCACATCTATGAATTCTTTCCCCCAAAAATTTAAGAAATCCGTTTTAAGAAGTAACTAGAAGTGCATGTGTAAGATTTGAGGGCCCTCCGTCTAACTCCACGTAGAGGTCACGCATTGAATTAAAGGTAATTAACTATTCAAAAACATTTTATAGGGAACTACCAAAAGAGTCTCTGTGCAGGTTTCAGAATCCTACCTTTAACGATGGGACCACAACGTGTTCACCAAATAAACAAAAAACATTAAGCTACAAAATCAAGTGCAATTACTCTGAAAAAACAGATTTTTTCAAAAAAATTTGAACTGTGTTTTTAAAAGGTCACTAGAAATCAAATATGTGCCATTTTCATGATCCTATCTCCAACGATGCGTCCACTGCGCAAGGACATACTTGAAAGTCATGGAAAGGACTGAACTCCGTCAAAAAAGATATTATTTTCAAAAATTGAGATAACAGCTTTTACGTTACTACTAAAAAGCCCCAATGCAATATTTCATATTACTACCTTCGACGATACGACCACAGCGTGTTCGCTAAAAAAGAATAAAGACATATAGCAAAAAAAATCAATAGAACCATTACTCTGTCAAGACTAGAAGTGCCTATGTGCAAGATTTCAGATTCTAGGCTTTGGAGGCCATCACAATTTTTTACACACACAAGTTCTCACACCCGCACATACACCGACGCACGCATATAAGCACACACGTACACGAACACAAACACACGCAATATACGAACACAAACACGAACACAAACACACAAACACACAAACACACAAACACACAAACACACACAGACACACAGACACACAGACACACAGACACACAGACACACAGACACACAGACACACAGACACAGACACAGACACAGACACAGACACAGACACAGACACAGACACAGACACAGGCACAGGCACAGGCACAGGCACAGGCACAGGCACAGGCACAGGCACACGCACACGCACACGCACACGCACACGCACACGCACACGCACACGCACACGCACGCACACACACACACACACACACACACAGTTAAGTATGATCGTTGTAAACTTTAATGTCAACCATTATATCACCCGAGATCTAGTTACAATCCACATTGTTACATTGTTTATAAATGCATGGGTGGCCTATGGTCAAAACATTAAGGGTTCAAAATTGATCAACAATGGTTGCAAATAAAAGCTGTTGAAGAAAGAATTTCAAACATGTAATTTTTTGTGCTATAATAGTAAGCTATCGAGTTATAATGTCCAATTCAAGCGTGATGTCAAAAAGAACAATCTCACCACTGACAATATAACATTTTAAAATGGTCTTAATGTTCAGCACCATTTTTCTGACCTACTAGACTTATTCAGATAATACTATTTCTAGTGACATTGGATTTTCTTTTCGTGAGTAAACTGCATTTTTTATTAGGTGCCAACCATATGTTATATTGTATATTAAATAATATTGAGATTTCCAATTTTGTTGGTAATTACCGTGCTTTGATTAGCAAGATAAAACTTAACTTGATGATTTTAGATTACTAAGAGTGTGTTCTTAATGTATATTGGAGTCCTCAAAAATGTGATCGTAAATTGAGTTTAACGGGGACGTTGAGTTGTTTTGACGTGGGGGAGGTTGGTCAACATGCTGAACTTTTCCCCTTCAACACATATTCTGCATTCTTTTCTTGCATCACCATATACAGTTATATTAGATTATAACAGTAATTTATCACACCTTTCGACTTCCGCTGGAGATTGATGTGCTAAATTTAGCAAACTTAAATCATTCCTTGTTTATTTTACGATTATTAAGGAATGTTCTGAACTATTAATTGATAATTAAAAATATCAGTTTGAGCATATTGTGAAAATGCATAACAAAATGTAGGCAACCAAATCAATATTGACAATAAATTATAAGTGTGAAAATTGTCTGCTCGGTAGCAAACTGGTTAGTGCATTCGATGAATTACAATGTGATAACCTTCAAATACCTTCTTAACATGTTTTGTCTGTCCTATTCAATTGCAAGCACGTAGCCAGGGGGACAGGGGGAATGCCCTTCATTCAAGATCCAAAATGCTCTAAATGTACACCATTTAGTAATATCGAATATGACGGCCGCTTCGCGGACATGAATTTGATAATATTCAAGGTTGCCCCCCACCCAATTTAAAAATACTGGTTATGCGCCTGCCCAATCGATTTGTCTCGAACACGTTAGAAATAGCGATTTAACCTCAATCTTGAATTACGTCACATTTTTTACTTTGATGACAAACCAAGTGCATTAATCCCGTAACAACATTAACTCATCTACACAAAAACATTAAGCGAACTAATATATATGGTACTCAGTATTTTCGTTAACTGATTAAAAACAATTTTCCGCACAAATATTAGGGAAATCTTGAAACCAATTATTAATAAAAAACAAAACAAAGCAAACAATCAACAGATTCCGTTGCACTTTAGCTGTGTTTTCGTTATATTACATAACTTATTTTGACAACATATGGTTGAAAATTGGGTGCACGCCTGATTTGAACCACATCACATCGATTTATTTAGCTGTTTCGAGTTATAACCGTCAAATTGAACACGCGAAACAAGTATTTAATGGTATTTCTTAGGAAACACATCTATTTTTGTAGTTCTGTTTGGGATACTTGTCAAAAGTTGATATTTTACATTAAAGATTTATAATTCAATACATTAAGTGTACTCTATGTCACAGCTTTTCGTTTATCTAAAGAGTGATATTAACCAATTTAGGGTATTTGAACTCATTTGGTTCTTGTGACCACATAGTGTTTTTGAGTACTTTTACAAGGGTCTATAGCTCTAAACAGCATCGCACAATTGTGTTTATTTTCGTAACTTATATTTTATAACGTATATTCTCGCAATATTAACTTCACTTATTGATGAGAAAATTGGATTTAATTCTTTACAAGCCGACAAATTTTGGTTCGTGAGTATAATCTATAACAATATACACTGAATTGTATGCTTGCTTGTATGGTTGTATGGTTGTATGGTTGTATAATTGCACTT